>PVIJ01002256.1:54362-166571 GCA_004024925.1 Scalopus aquaticus | reverse complement strand
GGGGCCTCCCCGGTGGCGCAGTGGTTAAGCGTTGCGCTGTGGAGCTGTCGGCAGCGGCGACGTGAGTTCGACGCCCGGCCGGGGAGAATCCCACATGGCATGGCAGACCTCTCCTGCCTTGCCCGCTGCTCCCCTCAGCAGTGTATTTCTGATCTGCCTGCTCTGCTACCCGTTCCGTCTCTGGTGAACCCTCTCACCGCCTCTGGCCTGTACCCCAGCTTGTATGTATAAATAAAAAAATAAATCTTTAAAATAAAAGTCATATGAAAATATTCAGCAATATAACTTACCCATTCATATTATCATTTTTATTTAGTTTGCACTTAATCCAAATATTCCTAAAGTGATTGAGATGGAGACTCACAAGTCCAAGATGTGTTCTTAGATATTAATCTCACCAGTGAAAGGGCAGATAAGTTTAGGAAATACTGTGCTAAATGGTTCACTTTAATGCTGATTTTCTGAGAGTTTTTCAATTCAGTGTATATTCCAGTTTATATATTCCAGCTTATATATTCCAGTGTATATTACAGGTAATGAGCAGGGGAATAAATTTAAAAATTTGTTATTTCAGAAGAGTAAGCAGGTAGAGGTATATAGAATAATTTAAATAACCAAATAAAATTTAATTTTGGGGGTATTAATATTGTTTTCATATCATTCAACAATACACAGAAGTATGTATTAAAATACATGGGCGATTGTAGAAATTATACAGCCCATTGTGGGAAGATTCTTTCATTAAGCCAGCGGATGCCACTCCTGCTTACATCCTGATCCCATCTCTATCTTTAGAATATCTTGTGCTTTTACAGATTTATAACTTTCTGGGCTCTAACTCCCAGGCCTGACATATACTTGTTGAAATGGAGAAGCTGAAGGAGTAGTATGATGACTGAACGGAAATTACAAGCACATTTAAAGACCTCTCTATGTTGGGTTTTAATTGAACAAACAAAAATGAAACAGTAAAATGCTCTTGTGATAACCCTCTCGAGTAGCCCTATTTTCAGCCTTCTGATGAATAGTCAGACTGAGCTTTGTCTATTACAAACCCTGATTAAGAGAGAAGATTGAACAAAAGTAATTTAATAGATTATAATTAAAAAGTCATCTTTTGAGTGTTATGTTTAAGTAGCTGAGCAAGGAGAGCAATGTCTCCTTTCCTTTGGTACGAGTTGGTGAGGGGTGGAGAATGCACTGAGAGAGAAAAAAGAGTACCCCCTAAGGAAGGATGTGGTGAGATGGTGTAACGGAAGAAATTCCTTGAGGAGATGACAAATTCAACATTGTCATTGTTCACAAGAGCATCCATTTGTTTGGGCCAAAGATTACACGTTTGTGTTGGAGAGTTCTGTGTACTCCTTTCTGAGTTCAAAACCATTTTGAAAGTTAAAGAGGTCTGCTGGTTGCTTCCCCTAAATTATAGCTTCCATTTGGTGTATAAACCCACTTGTATGTTTTCCATACCATCTGGCTTCTGTTCTTGCTCCTGCATAAAATCATTGGCAGAGGATTTGGAAGCAAATCTCTTGACGTTTAGTGAATATGTGACCATGATGTAGGAACATTCGAATTTCTTAAAGTCATCTTCTGTAAGTGAATCTTAGTAGTTAGGGAGGAATATTCCAAAATATCTTAATACAAATCTTTTCAATTTAAAGAGAAAATGTGGAAAATTTCAAACACATAAAAAAAATCAAAGTTATAATATTTCATGTACCTCTTCACCAATTTCAACAATGAAAAGCTTTCGTTAGATACAAGAGCTCTTTTCAACATTTCTTGAGGATATGGTTTAGTGTTTGCAAATATTTTCAGCATCTGTTTATGTGAGAAGGCCTTTATTTCTCCCTCATATCTGACAGAGAGACTTGCAGGATTGAGTATTCTTGGTTGACAGCATTTATGTATTTTGAACACATCATTCCATTCTCTTCAATAAAGTCAGATGTAAGCCTGACACATTTTCTTTTATAGGTTATCTGCTTCTTTGTCCTAGTGAGTTTCAATATTCTTTCTTTGTCTTGAATTCTTTGAAGTTTCACTACTACCTGTCTTGGTGTAGTTCCCAATCCCCAACCTTCCTTTCTGGTAGCCTCAATTCTGCACTCAAATTTTTAGGGTTTGTTTTGATTTAGTTTTGTTTCTTCCTTTGTTTTATTTCTTTATATTCCGCATGAGTCAAATCACCCAGTATTTGACCTTCTCCTTCTGAATTATTTCACTTAGCATAATGCCATTTAGTTTTATTCATGTTGTCACAAATGCCAAGATTTTATCTTTTCATTTTTGGTAGTATTACATTTGTGTGTGTGTGTGTGTGTGTGTGTGTGTGTGTGTGTGTGTGTGTAATTTTCTTTATCTACTCATCTGTCTTTGGGCACATAGGTTGTTTCAATAACTTAGCTATTGTAAATAGTGTTGCAACAAACATAGGAGTGCATATATCCTTTCAGATTAGTGTTTTTGTATTCCTCATAATACATAGCTAGGAGTAGAATTTCTGGAATCATGGGATGTTTGGTGTGGTATCCCTTTTGGTCACTTGTTTTATGTTCCTTTGTGAAGTGAAGCAAAAAACCTCTTCTGTTGCCATTTTGGTGGTGTTTCCATCCAGCTGGTATCTTTTAAAAAGTAAGACTTGGAAAGAGCTCTCAAAGTTAAAAATGCAGAAAATGGGGGGGGGGGGAAGGGGAGGATAAGGGCACAAAATGGAAGAGAGGAGAATACAGGGGACCATGGAGATGGATCACGGGTGAATTGGTGGTGGGCTGCCCAAGGGGAATACAAAATGTAAAAGACATAAATAACAATAATAAAAAAAAATGCAGAAAATCCTATGAATCAGAAAATCTACTTTTTAGAAATTTATTCCATAATTTCCATACATTTCCAAGGATATGTGAACCAATTATTCATTAAAGTACTCCATGTAATAAAAATTGGGAAACTCCATTTCCTTTAGCAGAAGATATGAAATAGTTATATGTTAATATGATGAACTACTATGCACTTTTTACAAAGTATCAGCACATTTCTGTGTACTGATGCAGAAAAATTAAGTTTTATTCTGTGAAGTAAGTTTTTGTGGTTATATAAGAAATGATATTCTATTACTATGAAGTATATATAATTCTATGATTAAAAATGAAAATGTACTTTTCAAAATGTATAATAAGATACTCTGTAGCTTTAAGTAAAATGAGGAAAAATAATTTTATATCAGTTCAATATTTGTCAGGACATTTAATTGACATGAATAATCTTATGGTTGGCAATCGTTAAGTCACAAAGGAGAATATTACTTCTGTTCCTGAATGAAGTTAACCAATGACAATGGGTAGCAATTAGGAACTTTAAATTTTTGGATCATGACCTATGTCAACCAGAAGAAAACTGGTACCATATTATGTGAGTGATAGAGGGACTGGTGAGTTTTAGCTGGAAAATGATCAGAGATGAGATGGGGTGATTGATTTGACCTAGACTAGATTTAAGCTAGAAAGATGGGACAGGTGAAATTAACTTTACAGACAAAGATGACAAAGTTGTAAAGTTGTGTTTGGACAAAGGTGTGAGGAGTACTTTGGTTGGTGTGAAGGGTTCATGCAGGGAAGAAGTAAAGATACAGCTGGACCTTAAAACCTAGTTTGGAGATGTGGATGTGATTCTGCAGGAACTGAGAAGTAATTAAAAACTTACAGTGTTGAGCAGTGGAGTAGAAATTCACTGTACTGCGTAGAGTTAGGGAAGAGGGGTCATTAATTATATTTTATAAAGATACTTGAGACCAGGTTTGAATAAGAGAAGGGATGATTCTCATGTGAGAGTTGAAAACTCTCAACTGGAGCTTTCAAGAACTGCCTATCAGGGAAACAGTGAGAAGAGGGTTGTGACCTTTTTGCCTTTCGCTTGTTTCACTAATTGGCTATTTTATTGAAACTGAATTCTGTCTCTCAGCACCTCTAGTTGTAAATTTTTCCACTGGAACAAGGAGAGATATCAGCTGACCATGCTATTCATCAGAATGACAGTGTTAGCTTTCCACCTTTTTAATGAAATTCTCCAGTTGGATGTGAAAATAGCAGGAAGCCAGCTATATTTAGCAAAGGAAAGCAACAAGTCTAAGCAGTGTACAGAGGAGGGGAAAAAATAGAAGCATCTAAGTCTTATGATTAGTGCAACTAACAGTATTGCTTACAATTTTCCACCATATTTTGTAACTGGAAAAAAGCAGAGTATTTTGTTTTGTTTTTTAAACCAAAGTAAAGCCTACAGTTTCTTTCACTATTATGTCTAAATAAAATATCTTATTCATTCAAGGAACAGGGTGTTTTTAGATAACCAAAGTTGACAAAATGTACTTTTTGAAACACACCAGTTAGTAAATATAATCAGGGTCATATTTAGCAATTTCTTTTTGATTGAAAACATTTCATATCTAGAAGCTGGAATACTAAGTATTTTCAGTTAATTTCCTATAAGACTTCTACTCTTCTATAATCCTGTATTAAATGTTCTCCATTTCTATGAGTTCCAGCAACTTCTTAGCCAAAATTCTTTAGATTGTATTCACAAACTTAATGAGACTTAGAATATAAATCTTCTTCATGCTTAGAATTTCAGATGCTTAGCACCTGTAATGTAACTTTTCATATCTTCTTTGCTTAAATCTGTAGAAAAAAGAGTGGGAGAATTTACTAATTTATGAGCTCAATTACTCTATTTGAAATGTTCTTCTTCTATTAATTTGAAATCTTTCTGCTAATTATCACTGATTAAAGCAGCCCTCTAAATAAAAATTGGCAATGTCTATTCCTGACACATTGGCTTTTTAAATTTTTTATGTCACTGCCTCTGTTCCTGTGGTTGGTCTTCTCTTTTACAAAGAAAGCAACCTCATTGCTTTCATGCTCATAGCTTCTCATGTCTTAGTGCTCATGACTTGCCAGCTATAATCTGGCCAGAATATATATTTAATGGGCTAAAATAATTCATGGTCCTTTAACACATTATGTTCCTATTGAGTTTCTGGTCTAGGTTTTTAATTAAAGGACACAATTGGGGCAGGTCTGTGTGTTCAGTCAAACAAAATCATTCTAAGATCTTTCTAGGGCATCTGCTTTGTGAGCACCTGGTCAATTTTTTCAGTATGGACTCAACATTAGGAACAAATAAAAAGTGTTTGCTTAAACCTTCAAAGGGTTGATGTTTCCTCTTCATCTGTGATTTTGCCCTGAGGCTCCAAAGTAAATAACAAAATTAAAAAAGAAAATTGAAAGGTTCTGTGTTTACACCAAAGCCAAGAAAGTGTTTGTTGATTAATTTCTCCAGTTATTAATATTTTTTAATATTTTTACTGTGTTTTACAGTAATTTTAGATACCTGTGTACTATGTTTAATTGCAAATTATCCAGTTTAGCTCTGGGCTTATTATTTTTCTAAGTCATTTCCTCTCTGGTGGGCTGCTATCAATGTCAGATGCAGGAAAAGCTTTATCAAAGAGGAATAAACTAAAGAATCAATAAAATAAAGATTAGTCACTAGGTCCATTGTCCTTGTTTCTGTTTTCAAACCTCTAGATATCACTAGGGGATAATTATTAATAGAAAATAATCATCTAGATAATGTAAAACACAAATCTTTCTTTAAAACATTTCTGGTTTTTAAAAATTCTACCACAAAGGAAGAGCAAAATTGGTAGATGACTGCAATAAATCTTGAACTTTTTCTTAGAATAGATTTAAATTATATTTGCATACTATTTGTAATTGTAGTGCTCATTTTAATATGTAAACCACTCATTTCCTTTGTAACATTTTTTTCAGTGTTTACAAAATTATAACTGGGAGTTCTGAGTTGTCCATCCGGAAAGACGTGTCATATTTTAACATTTGTCTAACCCCAAATCCTAAATACACAGCTACTATATTTAAAAAGGAAGGGAATTTTGTTTCCTAAAAGGATGCCAGAGTGGCATCCACAGACTATAATGTATGCATTTTTCTCCAATAGGTGAACAACAGAAGTCATCAGAATTTTATAAATTTCATTTCCCCTTTATATCCTAGTTCCAGCCAAGGGTTGAATTCATAGTGAACTCAATATACTCAGTAACCCTTAACCAACTCTTCCAGGCCAGGCCTTATGCTGGCACAACAGACTGTGCTGGTCCTTTTCCACAAGATGACTAGGGAGAGCAGTTGCTATCAAGTCTTAAACTTCAATCAGGAAAGCTCTCGTTTGTCATTTTCCCCTTCAGCAACCTCTATTTCCTCTTGAACAAGCAATAACAGACTGTTGAATTAGCCATATTTTTTTTTATGTTATCATTCATGTTGTCTCAATATAGTATTGCTTCATTTTGCTAATGACATACACATGTATTTTTCTAGGTGGCCCAAACAGTTGCTAGCTTCTTGAGCACCTTAACTTTTAACCTTTCATAGTTTTTAGTTTAGGTGTTTAATGAATAATTATATATTTTCTTCTTTTAGACATTATTTAAGGCTTATTTTGTAATATGTATTATTATTATTATTTGTGTAAAATTCTTTCATAAAAATATATCTGTGGTGTAATACAGTATCTTATTCTTCCCTGAGGGAGAATCTCATTAGACCTCTGAGTATAGCAATGGAGTTTTCTGATCATAAGAAATTGTTTTTCTACATCAGTTTTGAATGCCACTTCCTGATTTATGAGGGCAAAGCAAGTGAAGAGTACTTATTTTCATAAGATATTTTCATCCTAAGTGGTACTTCTCAAAAATGCCACCATTCTGTGATTTTGGGTTCATGTTTATTTTAAGTTACTACTTGAAAAAGCTCAATATTACAATAATGAAAGCTAAATCTTTTTTAAAGATAAATTTTGGCTATTGTTAGAGGTATTAAAGCAGAGACAAATAAGTTCCCACCTTCCCTTCACCCCAATCTATTTTACATTATCCTTTTCCTTTACATGTAAAAAAAAAAGTAGCAGAAAGGTAGCCAGATGAGAACTCTAGCAGTATTTGAACCCTCACTCTAGACTAGCTGCTTCATGTAGTAGAAGAAGAACTCATGAGCATTCCCAGCACAGAGGATTGAAAAGATAAGACTTAATAGGCTCATAGAAGTTTTTGAATGGAAATAAGGCATAAAATCACAGAACATAACTAAATGCACAATGAATGAAACACAAACAGTATATTTTATGTTCACATAGCTTTTTCTACAAGTTTCTCAAAGGAATTCAAAGAATGGATAAGAACCTACAATTATTAGTAGTACCTATTATGTGCCATATAATATGCAAAAGTCTTTAGATATATTATTTAATCTTTCACAATCTTTCTGGGTAAGTGCTATTGCTATTTCTACCTTAAACAAGAGGATGCTAAAAGCTACATCTAGAGGCTACATCACTCATTCAACATCGCATCTCTTTCCAGGTAAAGTGTCCAAATTTGGACCCATCTGTGACTCTGAGTCACACTCTTGGGGTCTCTCAACTTCAACCCTTTGTTCTTCAAAGTTCACACTGTCACCTCACACTGTCAGGGAACCATCTAGTGGGTCACAACTCTAAATTTGCTTTATTTTTTAAGAAAAAATTTATTGATTTCCATTATTTTAAACTACCATAAAATTCTAAGATACACTTTGACACCTTGGTAAGCATTATGTGCCTCATCATACCCACCACCAAAGCTCTAGTGCCAGTTACAATATCAACTTGACCCCTCTATCTTTTCCTCCTTCTTATCCTCTGTTAACTACCATATTTTCATACTGTCTATGAGGTTTTTTTGCACAACTCATATTTTTGTGACATTTCTGATGTGAAATGTAATGCTAACTATGTGTTGGGAACAGAATTGTTTGAAACACATAGCTGTACTCTGTTCCCTTTCACAGAAATCTTAAATAGAAACATGGAGAAGATAGAAATAGAGATTTTTTTTCACGGATGGATGAAGAGATTGAGCACCAGAAGTATAAGACAGAACTGCCTATGCACTGAGAAATCAATAGAACTGGGAATCCAGTTTGGTCTTATTGAGTGCAACAATATATGTAATGTACTATAAATACTATAGTGATTATAGAGATATTCAAGATACTTCCTCCCCACCCCCAAATTTCCAATCTAGAGGAATAGATAATACTAGTTGTGAGAGAAGTGTCCTAACTATTAAGAGGTAAAGTAGACACTACCTGAGTTACTTGTCTTTTTTTTTTCTTTTCATTTTTTTGGGACATTTAGAGAATTCTTTTATTCTAGCACACCATCCTGTCTGCTTTCTATGTTGCCTGAACTATTAGAAAAACTTAATTCCTGTGAGGGAGATATTTTCCTTTTTGAGATAGATCCTCTTTTAAAGTGTAAAATGCTAATGATTATCAGGGAGTAATACATCAACTTTGTAAGGTTAATTGTTAACATACAAAAACAATCCCAGATAATTAAGTTTTATTATACTGCCAGGAGAGAGATATCAAATGCTTAGTAGTTTGAGTGCTGGGGTAAGAATGGATTTTGAATAAAGGGTACTAATGATTCAGGAAAAATGAGAGGAGGAGACAAATTTAAGAAGGAGACAAATTTATATACTTTTACTTAGGACTGACATTGGCAAGAGTGGTTGCTCAAGATATCTATAAAATAGCTAGACAGAAAGGGAGTAGAATTAGAACTGTCACAAAGTGATCTGCGGGTGACTGGCGCTGCTTTCCCATCAGGTCCTGCTCCCCTCAGCTCAGCTCACTGGTGTTGCAGACCACATGTTCTCTGCTGGGATGATATTACCCCCAAGGAGGGGAGGGAATTAGTTCTTAGATAGTGAAGAAATCATACTCTTTTTATGTACAAAGCACAGATATGCAAATACTATGTTAGCAAGTATTTGGTAAGTAGATGACATTAAAATTTCATGGGGAGAGGGTTACGTACAAAGATGTCTAAAAACTCTTCTTAGGAGAGGCAATGATAAAAAGGTGAAAAACACGGATGTAGATTAGAGTAGTTGAGAAAACAATGCCCCGAGGAGAAGGCATGGGTGAGGAGTTGTGTTTAAAACTGTCAGATATGCTACGTATAGAAAAATAAAAAGAAAACTAAAAAGTAAGGGACTCATAAGTCAATGGGCTTCAGAAACAGCATTCAAGGAAATATGACAAGCAATTGTGGAAGGGGAATTCTGAACATTAATGTGGACTGGGATTAAAATTCCCTTTGACACTCGACTAAAGAAACAAGGATTAGAATTCTGCTTATTAGTTTTGACTTTTGAACTTTAGTGGTGACATCAAGGTACTAAACTTTTTTACATAAACAATCCATAGCACTATGTAAAATGCTACAAAAACACAATTACCATAGGACCCCTAGCATCCCTCCAATAATTTAACGCCCTAAATGTATATTATTTAGAAGCTGCCACACTCCATGGTGCTTCTTTGAAAACCTCACCTGAACAGACTGTCTCGTGAACATTTGAGTCACATTTAAGTGTAATTTGATAACGTCGTGAATATTCGGGCTATAGCTTTTCTTTAATTATTCCAGAAGTCCTGGAAGCCAATTAGGCTAAGTAGACTCCAGAGGCGATGTTTCAGTTCTTTAGTGCAGTCTCAAAGACATTGAACATGCATCTACCTGAAGGTTAAAGGATTAAAATTTGGCTAGAACTTTTAAATGCAATTGAGTTCTTCTTTACCAACTTTTAAAAAAATGTAGTAAGAACTGAAATTTACCCTGTAACTTTTCCATCTACTTTATTCAAATACTCATGAAAACATTAGTGAGTGTTCCATGTGATCATAATGAAGAAATTAACCACAAAACTTCACAACAAAGACAAAGGCCAATTTTAATGAGGGCTTTGGAAAACATCCCAAGGTTTCATAATTAAGAACTGAGCTACTTGCTTCAATTATGCAGCATTTTGTAACAAGCTCATTTTCTCTGAGGCAGCTATATAAAGAAGCCTAAATTGCATAGGACTATTGAACTTGGAGTCTTGTAATACTTAAGTATGTCATAGCCAGGAAAGAATGAGATTTACCCTTTTAACTTTTTAAGTGAACAGTACAGTATTGATGACTAAAGATAAGCACAATGTTTTAAAGCAGATATGGAACTTACTTATCTTGCACAGATGAAAGTATACCCACTGAAGAAAAACTCCCCATTTTCTACTTCCCCTGTCCCTGGCACCCACTTCTTTCTGCTTCTATGAGTTTGACTACTTTAGATACCTCACAGGAACTCCTTCCTACCCTTAAGTTGGCATAGGAGTGTTGGAAAGAAGAGATATAAGAAAGATAAAGAGGCACTGTGATGGTCAAGGGCAGGCAGGCACTTCCCAGACAGTTTGGAAATATTCCAAGTTGTGAGTTAAAAATAAATAATGCTTTTCTGTAAATTTCTTTTCCCAGTTGTGAGCTGTCTGAGGTAATCATGACCTTGTCAGCAAATTCTATTTTCCTTATGACTGGAAAATCTTTTACCTCATGCTCACTTTGGGGAAATTTTGGTACTTACTGTTCTAATGCCTTCCTTCACTAGTTTGCCTTGTTCTCTGATAAGCTTAATGGAAACTATAATTCATTTCTTTAAGAGTTTCTTCCTTGAGCCATTCTAAAATTTCATTGTATCACATAAATTTCATTTAGTAATTGCTGTTTTCTTCATAATAAATATTGTTCCCTATTCTTTATTCCTAATTGCTGAGGTAAAATATAACAGGTCCAATGTCAACCAGATGGTACATAACATGACGGGAGTAGTGACAGAATTTTTTTTTAAGATCTATTTATTTATGCATACAAGCTGGGGTGTAGGCCAGATGTGCAGGAGGTGAGAGGATTCACCAGAGGCAGAGTGGGGAGAAGAACAGGCAGATTGACCGAAATACGCTGCTGAGGGGAGCAGCAGATGAGGCAGGAGAGGTCTGCTGGGCCATGTGGGAAGCTCCCTGGGAGGGGACTGACCTCCTGCTGCAGTGGGTCTGGATGGCTTCATAGTGCTGTGCTTAACCTGTTGTGCCATCAGGGAGGTCTGTAGTGACAGAGTTCTGTGGAAGGGGAAAGAATACAATATTTTAAAATGGATTTTAATCATATCCTCACCTCTCCCAATGTTATCAATTAAAATGATTTTTTTCATTTTAAAACTCAAGAATTTCAAAGAATATCTCAAAGTGACTAGTAACTTAAGGAAATTTGTGATGTAGGATAAATGAGCCTGCAAATTAATGAATTAGAAATGAGGTAAACTTTAATACTCTTATCACTGGCATGTACCAGATTTGAGTAACACTGTAAATTATCCTATACTGGAGTAGTTAGGACAATGCTTCAAGGTAAAGATTCACATTATAATTGGCACTCTCTTTTTTAAGGGGTTGGAGGTGGAGGAAGGGGTCATTTATTTAGTGCCTGGCATTTTTCTCATGATGTATAGTTAGACTCTATTTAGTATGTAATTAATCAATGCATAGAGTAAGGAATACAGGAGATTCAAGAGAACTAAATTGTTTTCTGACAAATAGAAAATAGTCATTAAAAAGGTAAAATAGCACTCACATGAAACTTCGTCAGAGAATTAAAGAAAATTAGTTTCCAAGCTAGTATGCTTCTTTAAATCACCCTTGTTTGTTTTAGCACAAACCTAGACTTGCCGAGAATGTAAATTAACCTCAAGTTGTTTAACAGTCAATATTTTCGTGACTGTCTGTTGACTTAGACATGGCAGCCGCAGGAAGTACAGGCAATGAGGTGGTACAGGCAGAGAGTGGGTGGGTGAGGCCGGTTCTCTCCCACTGTTTCCATGCAGTTTCCTATAAAGCACCTTTAGGATGTTTGCTGAACCCACCGACAGGGGAAATGTTTTGTTTGAATTTGAGGTAAAAGAAGCTGCCATATCCTGGACTTAATGGCCTGCTGCAGTAAGCAGGCAGCAAGCAAGGCTCTAGCTCCAGTCACCTCCCTGCCTCCCTCAACTTTGTAGAGGTCTTGCTTTTGTTGTTGGTCTGACTAGTGCACCTCTTCCTGGCATCCTGATTCTCTTCTATTATTATTATTTTTGCTTATAAGGAAACAGAAATGGAAGAAAATTTTATAGCAAAAGGAAGAAGTCAAAGTGTGTGATTGTTACAGGTCTGAGTAGAAACTGGTGATAGCATCTAAGTAGCAGTGCTCTCTGCAGAGCAGGCGCCATAGGCAGGTGGCCTGTGCTGCCATGCAGACCCCACACTCAGATGGGACCCACACTTGGGTTAAGTCTCTGTCATTGTCATCTTGAAATTCTTAGTTATCTTTGGACATGTGTTTTGGAAGAGAAGTCTGATGAGACAATTGAGCAGAGAAGGTGTGCAGAAGATAGGAAGGAGCTTTAGAATTGAGTGCCTTTAATAGCACCCTTCCCCTGCCTTTTGAACAAAATGTTGTCTTCATTTGTATGGGGTTTTGTACAAATTGTTTAGTTGGTCTTATCTCTTTGTGATCTTATCTCTATCTCTTATTACCTACAAGAGTAGTTTACCTTTTGAGAGTTTGCTTCTATAAGTGTTCACATTTATCTATTAAACTTGTATCATCATGGTGCAAATATTCTTGTGATTACTTTGTCGGAGTCAGTTTATGCCAATCATTGTCTTACGTGATCCAGAAACTATAACAAAAGTACCATATTCTGGACAACGTAAACATAACATTTATTTCTTATAGTTCTGGAATATGGGAAGTCCAATTTCAAGGCATCCACAGATTCAGTGTCTAGTGAGGGTCATCTTCCTGGCTCATAGCATATTCTCTTCCTGTTACTTAACACTAAAGAAGGGGCAAGGTAGTACTTTGTGGTCTTGTCCATGAGATCACTAGTTCCAATCAAGAGGGCACTGCCATTGTAAGTTGTCGCCCAAAAGCACCACTTCCAAATACCATGACCCTGAGAATTAGGTTTAAACACATGATTTTTGAGGGTACATATTTAGTTTATGGCAATCCTGTTATATATTAATAGTATTAGTATCTGTATCAGTAATTCTAAAATTAAAAATAATTAAAATAAAGTAGATGTACCACTAAATGTAGTTGCCATGGGTATAGAAGGTATTTCTAAAAGATTTTCAGAAATGTCAAGATGACTATTTCAAAAATATTACACTTGGATGCATAATACTGGTAATATAGAAAATTGATCTCTGTATAATTATTAATCATAATTGTAAAAAAATATAGTATAGAGGTAAACTTGAAACCTTGCTACTTAATCTGATCTCCAAAAGAATCAAATTTTTGATAGACTTATCTTAGGTTAATGCTTTAATTAAAGAAAGTGAAACCTCAATTTGACTGAAAAACTATATAGTTAATTAAAAATCTTACATATAACAATGTTGGTGAGTCCATGGGACAAGGCATTTTGAAAAGCGGGCATAAAGTTTTCTTAAAACTCTAAAAATAGAATCTAGCAATCCATCAATTGCACTTCTGGGTATCTAGTCAAAGGATATGAAACCATTAAGTCAAAGAATTACATCAAAATGTCTATTACGGTACTATTTACAATAGCTAACTTATGGAAGCCACCTAAGTACCACTGGCAGGTGATTGTATAAGGAAGACTTGGGGTGTGTGTGTGTGTGTGTGTGTGTGTGTGTGTGTGTACATTTACATAGTATATAAATATATATATATATATATATTGCATAAGGAAGGTGGTGTGTGTGTATACTATATATACTATATATACATATATAAGTATATATACACATATACACACACATATTTGTATAGGTACATATATACACACACAGTGAAATAATATTCAGAGATGAGATTTTCCCATTTACAGCTAAATAGAAGAAATTTGAGATCATGCAAAGCAAAGTTAGCTATAGATAAAGACAAATGTTGAATGATTTTCCATGTATGAATAACATAAGGAAACAAGGCAAATCAAGTAGCAGAGCAAAATAAAAATAAACTAGTGGACATTGATGACAGAACTGAAGTTACTAGAGGTGAAGAAGGCAAAAGGTGAGAGGGTAAAGAGGGTATAAGAGATGGTGTTAAGTATTTTTTTTAATACTTACACATTTTTTTGTTTTTTTTTTCCAAAAAAAATTGTCCGTATGTATCGTCTCTAGTTACAAGCACGAGGTTTGTTTAAGTAGCAGGCTGAACATAGTAGTTGGGCATTTTTTTTCAGTTATGGACTTACCAAGAAAGAATAAAAAGCTTATCTGTACCATTCTAGCTACCACCAATGCCTCCCCCACCCCCACCACACCCAAAAGAGAAGTTAGGGGTTTCCAAGGGCCAATGTTGTTCAGACTTTATTATGCTATGGAATTTCTGAGAAGTCTTCAAAAATACATATTTCTCATGTGATCCAACAGAAATCCTAGTTTTTTCATCTCTAGTGGGACTTAAGAAACAATGCTTAATTACCTGGAAATATTTTCTTCATTTGCCTGAGTTTTTTCTGATTTACCTTGACTGGTCCTTTTTGACATTCTTTGCTGTTTCCTCTTCAGTTCTCTGAACTTTAAACTTGAATGTGACCATGAGTTTAAACCTATTCTTAGACTGCTCTTGTGCTTTTCCTATCTTTACACCTTCCTTCCTTTTTACTCGCTTCTGCACTTACGACTTCCAAAGTGTCCATATGCTGATAATCCCCAAATTTACATCCCTTACCTGACTTTTACATTAATCTCAGCGATTTGAGTGTTCCTCTGCTTCCACGGCATTGCCCTTTGGGTGTCTATAGGTATTGGTTTAGCTTTAGTTGTACTAGAAACAGACTCTGAGAAAGGATTCAACTACTAGAGGATTTTTATGCTTCCTGTTGTGTTTGCTTACTTTGGAGATAGAGAGATGATGGTTAGGAAGCAGGCAAATGAAACAAAGAAATGAAGAAATCCAATAAAGAATTCATTATCAAGCCACTACCCCATGGGCAAATGGAATATGACCATTCCGGGGAAATTCTGGCAACCAGCAATAAACGCAAGTCTCAAGGTTACACTAGCCAAGTGGTGCTAGAACTGGGGTATTTAATAATAAATCCTGTCTGTTACTGGTTAATAGGTGTTTGTAGAGGGCATTGATTTCCTGGTACTTCTAGCCAATATTGGTAGTAATGCAGACTTTTGTAGAGTCTCGGACAAAGGTGAGTCCTCAGTCAAAGATGTAAAGTTCTCACATCAGAAGTTGGACAGGTGTGCACTGGAGTGAACATGAAGACAGAAGTAGGTATCAGCCATTTCTTCCACAGGCATTTCAAACTTAGTATGCTTTCTGATATTCCCATTGCCAAACCTGATACTCTCACAGAATTCCCCATCTCAGAGGTTACTTAGGTAGTTTTGTGTCTCAAGGCTTGACTTTGTGATTTGCTTTTCCCAGTGGGTCATTAACAACCATGAAGCAACCAAGGATTTGAAAAGGTCTCACCCAGAAAACTACGAGTAAAATGAGCCAGGTTAGACTATTGGAGGATGAGGGGCCATGAGAAAAGAGCTGAGGCAACAGTTGCTGAACACCAGCCATGTGACTGAGGCTGCATTAATTACCTTCAACCAACCAGTCAGCAGACCACAGCAGCATGAGTCCAGGAGTGAGCAGTTGGGTCTGGAAGAACCAATAAGCTGTGCTAAAGGCCTATGAGATAAATGAAATGGCTGTGGTTTGAAGTCCCTAAGTTTTAAGGTTTACTTGATGACTCAAATTTACATTGATTTTCACATTTGAAATCTTTTCTTTAATTTCTTTTATTTATTGTATTTATTTCAAGTCTTCAGAGGAGATTCTGCTCAATGACACATGCGAACTATCCTAATCCCTACCCAGAGAGTTAAAAATTCAGACTTATTTTCAGTATTGTATATAGCTATTCCCTCTCTGTCTAAACCACGTAATCTGACTTTTTTTAAATAAAGATTTTCTGATAGTGAGATATATATATATATTTTATACACACATGTATGTATACACACAATATTTAATGTTTACATATGCACACACATATATATAAGATTGACTTGATATATTCCAAGTATATAACCTATAAAATATAACCTAACTGTGTATGTTGCTTGTTATAATAACAATGCTTGTTATAATATTGTGAATGACCTAAGTTAATCCAGTTATTCATAATAATCACATTCTTCTAACTTGAGACTGTTAGTTTCCTATAATTAAGAATGGTTTGAAACTATACAACTCCTTCCCCACAACCTTGCCACGGTGACAGTATATTATAGTGAAAGCAAGTCTCAAACAGAACTATGCCACATGTTTAAGCACCTACTAGCAAACAACCAGGTCACAGTGAAGACCCTCATTGTCTGTCCTTGTAGGGTCTCCAGTAAGCATTCTGCGTGAAAGACTCCCTTATAAGCAAATGCAATAATATTCTGATGCCAAGTTCAGCTAACCTTCTATGGGTTAGGAAATAGAATATTTCATTCATTGGGAGGTCTAGATGGTCATGTTGTAGAAGGATCAGGGTACTGGTTTCATCAGACTCTCTCACTTTGTTATTTCAGGAAAAAGGTGCTTATCTTCCTAGCTTGCTATAGGTTTCTGTAGGTTTCGCTTATCTATGAGTCACTCAACTTTTTGAATCTGTAGGATTTGTCTTTTGTCAGATTTGAAAAATCACCCCATTATCCGCCCCCCCGTTATTTCTCCAAGTGTTATTCTAGTCCTGTCCTCTTTTTACTCTCCTTCTCGTCACAGTCCTATTGGTTCCTAAGGATCTGTTCACTGTTTTCCCTCCTCTAGTTTATTTTTTCACCATGCTAAAATTGCACAATTTCTCTTGCTTTGTCTTCCAGTTCTCTGATTCTTTCCTCTGTTTCCTCCATTCTTATTTTGATCCACTGAAGTTTTATTGTTTTCAATTACAGCTATTATATTTTCCAGCTCTGAAACTTTCATTTGGTTATTTGTATTTCTGTTATGAAACTTTCTATATTTCATTTGTTTGAAGTGTGTTCATAAGTTCTTCCTGAAGCATTTTACTTCCATTTCCTAAGGTCAAAGTCATCTATTATTGTTTTAAGACAAAATAATTTAAAGAGTAGTTTTAGATTCACAACATAATTGAGAGGGAATCATGGAGATATCCCATATATCCTTTTATTATTATATAATGTCCATCTTTGTTTCTTATTATAATCAAAAGAGGCATTTTTAGTTGAGATAAATTCTAACCATTATAATTGAAAACAGGAAATTTAGGGTTTGTAAGAGAGTTGTATGCAATATTACAGGGGGACTATTATTCATACAAAAGAGCCCTTGTTTTTATTATAGAGTTCAAAAGTAATGGGACACGGGCATTACAAAAGAGAGGCACCTACCTGTGTATTTAAATAGTAATAACTTCCTACAGGGAGATATCTCCAAGTATAGAAGAAGAGAAAGAGACTCATGTGCGTGGTTTAATTTTACTTCAAATTGTTGTAAAAAGTGAGTGAGGTTGCCATCTAGTGACTGTTTTCTGGTTTTCAACTTTAGAGGCTCTTGAACATGGTTCCTGTTCATAGAATTTTCAGTTAGTAGAGTAATGTGAGCAAAAATCATTGAGTGTAGTCTTTTCCTACAAAGTTGGCCTTTGTGACCGGCTTAGTGCTTTCTTCACAGACGCCTAGATAGTTGAAAGGAATGAGCCCCTTAAAGGAAGGGCTCTTCTGTTGGCCCAACATGCTTTATAACAAGGGACAGAAGATTGGTGGGGCCAGTGAAGATGATTCTTGTGAGCCCCACATACCACCCATTACCAAAGGAAATGAGTCTCTACTCTGACTCACTAATGACATATGGTCTTTCAGGGGTTATTGAGAAAATGAAGAAACTTCATTATTTCAGTTTACTCTTGCTCGTTCATCTGTCACTTGCTAACAGCCTGTGAGACTGATCCTTGAATCAGTTTGTCTGTATAAATTTACAAAATTTATAGGAGGAATATAGGGGAACCAAACAAGGGATTAAAGGAAAAAGAACAACAATAATAAAAAAAACCAACAAAACAAAATTAAATAGACAACTACAATTCAGAGACATTCTGTGGGGGAAGGGGAGGGAGAGGGCTCAACACGATGGCAGGAAGAACACAAGGGACTATGGTGATGGTGTATGGGTGAATTGGTGGAAATTCTAGGAGGACTACACCTGAGAAAAGAAAGAAAACATTGGGGAGAAAAAGATGTGAGATATATATATATATATATATATACACACACACATTTATACATACACACACACATATATATGTGTATATATATATATCACATCTTTAAATTTATTTACCTATATTTATTTACATATGTATTACCATGTAATAAATATGTGACATATATTTATTTACATATATTTGTTTACATATAATTTATTTACATATGTATGTGAATAAATGGGAAATAAATTAAAAAAATAAAAATAAACTATATAAGGGCTCCCTGGTGGTTAAGTCTCAGCACTATGAAGCTATCCACAGCCACTGCAGCATGAGTTTGATTCCCCAGAACCCCTAGCCAGGAAGCTAACCCATATGGCACATCAGACCTCTCACCTCTCACCTGCTGCTCCCCTCAGCAGTGTATTTCAGTCAGTCTTCCTGTTTTGCTCCCCACTCTGTCTCTGGCGAATCCTCTCACCTTCTTCACACCCCTGGTCTACACCCAATTCTTGTATGCATTAATAAATCTTTTTTTAAAAATTACAAAATTATATAAAAAAGGGTAAAGGAAAAAAAATCCCTTAAAAAATTATCATACTTTTCCTTCCAGTCATTTTTCTAAGCACGTACTTATATACATTTTAAGAAAACTGGTATCATACTATGTTCTCTTTGGTATCCTGTTTTGTAACTTCATGTGTTATTTCATGGCTCTACTAAATATTTTGAAATCACTTAAAAATTTCACAATATAATTTACCATAATTTGTTCGATTTACTATTGAAGGATATTTAATGTTTTCTTAGTTTGTCTCTATTAGAAAATGTTATTTAAAAATAAAATCTAAATACCACTAGTATTTCATCATTACCCACAAGATCAGCTGTTTCTAAGATAATCATTTCTAATATTTGGGAGTGTGCTACTTCCTGGTGTTCTTTGTTTGCTAATAATTTGAAAATCAGAAATGGGTGCTGATATTTGAGAATTACACTTGCATCCTTCTAGTTTCTCAGTACAAAAATTTAAAGTTATTTGTTGACAAAGACAAATATCTAACATTTACATATTGAACAATTTGACAAAGTAAAATACTTACAAAACGAGCAAATACTTTAAATGAAATTAGATTTCCTAGGGTAGGAAAGGAAAAAGGTCAAAGGAGATGTAAGGATTGTTGATGGGAAAACATTATTGAAGAAAACCCAATAGAAATGTAAAAGCAAAACCAAAAGTAATCCCTTTTCTTTCTTTTGTATCCCTTTTCTTTCTTTTAAACGCTCGTAACCAACATCACTAAATCTTACCAGTTTGTAACTCAGGATCTGACTATTTCTCTGCAAATCACCTAGATGATTACATCAGTCTCCAGACTTGACCCTGCTTTACCAGTCGACATTCGTTCACCACAGTGGGCAGTTATCCTTTCAAGATGAGTTGGGTCAACCTCCTGTTTGCTTGCAATCTTCAGCTGAGTTTCTGTCTCACTGCCTGTTCTACAATGTCCTGTCTCGAATTCTTCCATTGCTATGACTTGATCCTCTTACACAGCTCTCCTTTCTCACTTCACTCAAACCCCGCAATTCACCCAAGTTTTCCCTGCTATTTTCAATACACCAGAGAGGATGATGACTCAGAGACTTTACACTTGCTGTTAATTTTGCCTGGAATGCTTTTCTCCTCCATATCACCACATAGCCTGTGCCCTCACCTTCTTTGGAAAGGTCACTTCAGTGCAGCCTTCTGTGATCATCTTGTTTGAAACTGCAATTTTTATCACCTTTCCAGTCTTTATTTTTTTCATTACATATTTCACCAATACACTTCATCTTTTCTTTATACTTGATTACTGCCTGTCTTTCTCCCATTATAAGGTAAACCTCCCCGGAAACTGTAATAGTACCTGGAACATAATAATCAGTCAATTCAACTCAACACAAGTTAAATATTTATTGAATTTCTTTTTTTTTTTATGGCAGTAAATCCACTGATGTGATATCTTACAAGACATCCCTAATGTTAAACCACTTTCATACCTTTGGAATAAAATCTCTTTGATCATATGAATGACTTTTTATGTATTTATTTACAATTTAAAAAAATTTAATTTCTGAATTTCCCCACCACTATCACTTATATCCCCTTGTCGCTTTCCCTCCTTATGCCCTCTTAACATCAGAACCTTCAAAATGTTTAAATTCACTGGTTTTTTAAAGTGTTCTATGTTGTCTAATTGTCTGCTATAAAACTGTCCAATATTTGTTTTCATTGTTTTAAATTTTTTACCTACTCATAATTCTTTCAAATCCCCTCCATTTTGTTGAAAATGACTGTATTTCATCCTTTCTTGTGGCTATGTAATATTCCGTGGTGTACTGAGACATCTGTTAATGGACGTTTTGGTTGCTGCCAAGTCCTAATTATTATAAATAATTCTATGAGCGTGTCGGGTTTGTGTTGATGATTTCACATTCTGTGCAAATATTGCAAAAGGGATACAGCTGGGTTTTATAGTATATTTCATTTCTAATTTTTTAAAGTAAGTAATCCAGAGTGCTTTCCGTAATGTTGTAGCAGTTTACATTCCCACCAACAGTGTAATAAGTTCTTTTTTTTTCCTGCATCCTCTCAAAGACTTGTTGGAGTGTGTCATCCTTGCGGGTGTGGAGTGGCATCTCATCGTGGTTTTAACCTGCATCTCTCATATTAGAACATTTTTTCAAATGTGTTTTGACTTTCTGAATGTCCCTTTGGTCAATTGTCTGTTCATTTTTATTACCCATTTATAAGTTGGGTTATTTATTTTTACTGTTGAGTTGTACGAGTGTTTTATATATCTTGCTTATTAATCCCTTATTAGTTATATATTCTGTAAATATTTTTTCCTGTTCAAAAATGTGTCATTTTCATTGCCTTGTATTTTCTTTCACTGTAGAGCAGCTTTTAGACTTGACGTAATCCCAATTATTCAAAAAATTTTTTAAATTCCTTTTGCATAGGGGTCAAATCAACAAAAATATCTTTGTGTGGCTGTCATGGAAAGTATTGCCAATATTTTCTTCTATGTATTATTGTTGTTGGTCTTATATCTAAATGTTTAATACAACTGAAATTTATTTTTTTGTGTGTAGAATTAGAAAGAGATCCAACTTCATTCTTTTATGTGTGGCTTTACGGTTTCTCTCATCCGATCTTTTGGTATTGATGTTGCATTAACTTTTGTTCTCCTTTCTTTCCAGATTTCCTAAGCTTTTTTTTTTTTTTCATCTTTTATTTCCACTGTGTTTTCTACTTCCACCCCCTTATCCCCCTCTGTGACATTCATTCAAATTTATCTATTTACCTGCTTTTTCCTTTGGGAAATTTAATCTTTTATTTTAACACCTATAACTCTAAGCTCAATATCTTGATTAGCTATTATATGTAGATTTTAAAATGTGGACTTTTGTGAAAGTATTAGGATGTCTTTGAAACTAATGCCATCTCTCTTTTTTGGCTGTTTGAGTTATCTTATTTAGATAAAGAATTTCATTTAATAGCTTTTATTTATTATTGAGGTAACATTGGTTTGCACTACTGTGACCAGTGGTATAGAGTCACATGTCTTCAGGTGTATGTTACCACACCATACCTCCACCACCAGTGTACTCATAGTCTTCCACCATAGTCCACTGGGCCCTATTCTCCACTCTCATCCCCCTCCCACCTTGGCCTCAATTCTACAGTCAGACTTCTAGGGCTAGGTACTGGTTTGGTTTTGTCTGACCCTCTGTTTTGTTTCTCTGTATTCCCCATAGTAGCAAAACTATTCTGTATTTGTCGTTTTCCTTCTGGTTTACCACACTGTGTTTGATTCAGAGGTATAAGATCACATCTCTTTGGATGTATATTGCCATACTACATCCACCACCATGGCACTCAGGAACTAATGCCATCTCAAGTGACTTCTTAGTTCAAAGCAGTCCTAAAGACTGAGTGAGGAGAAAATATTGTGTTTTGTTTCGTTTTTAGATTATAGCAATATTGCTTTGAACATTCTTACTGCTGGTCATCTGCCTTCCAACTGTCCCTGTCCCATCTCACCTTCCATCACTTTCTGTCCTATGGTTAGAATGATGTTTATTAAGCTCTAAAATATAATATTTAAGGTCATCAACTGTCAATTCTCATTTGTCTGTTGGGAGTTACTTTTTGCAGCACTTCTGACTGTGTATTCAAAATGGATTTTACCTTCAGCTAGAGATCATCTCCTTCCTCAGAATATGTTTCACTTTGTTTATCTTTTTATTAGTGAACTGGTATATTTTGTATGCTCGTCTCCTTGAATAAACTATGTTCTTGATAAGGGTAGGATCATCTATTTTCTTCTTTGTTTCCATGAACTTTTAGTAAGTTTTTTTTTTTTTTATCTGAGCTCAATGTTATGCCAGTAGAATCAGACATCCTGCTCTGATTGACTGGAGTTGCCAAGAACAGATTCATTAGAACTGTAAAGCCAAGGTAGCTATTTAGAAGGTAAAACGTCTAGGAGGCAAGCTTGGAAGGAGTAGCAGGCATGGAAATAAATGCTGGAAGACTGGAAAGAGCAACCATGTCTTTTTGGCACAAGGTGGCAGGCTATGACCATTTCAGTCATCACACATACACATAAGGCAGCTTTGTGAACTTGAAATGTTCTGTCCAACTTTGGAAATCAGTTTATTTTTTTTAAAATAGTGAAGCTAGTACAGTTTGATGGCTGAGACCTGGGTTTGGAAAAAGCGCAAACCCACTGACTGACGTTAGGCTGTGCTCCTGGGTCTCTGCCTCTTTTATTTTGTACTAACCTCCCAGTCTGCATCCCAGAGTGATGGAATGTTAAGACATTTCAAACTCCCTTAAATGGATGAAGAAAATGTGAAGATTGTCTGTGTTTTGAATAAATATTCACAAGCACTCAAGCTTGAAGAGAGGAAACAGTCAGATCAGAGAATTAAGATGCATAGTCTTTCCATTAGATAGCTGACTAGGACAGAAAATCTTTGGAAGGTCCTGCCTGTCATACCAAAGAAAACATTCATTTCTCTATCAGCTCATGTATTTCCTTTTAAAGGCCATGTGTCTGTTATGTGATCATACAAGTCACATGTACAAGTTCAACATAACATGGGATATAAGGAACAGGATGTTTCTATTCATTTTTCTGCAATTCAAGTTCTGATAGAGTTTTCTTCATTTCATTCATTGCTCTGTGTGTATGTGTGTGCACGCACAAAAATTGTTTTTCATTAAAAAAAATGAGGTGTTATCACTTATAATCAAGTAAATGCAAATCAAAACCACAATGAGATACCACCTCACACCTGTGAGAATGGCACACATTAAAAATACAGGCAACAACAAATGCTGGAAAGGATGTGGAGAAAAGGAACTCTTCTACACTGCTGGTGGGAATGCGAACTGGTCCAACCACTATGGAAAGCTGTATGGCGGTTCCTCAAACTGCAAAAAATGGAACGTCCATACGACCCAGTAATATCACTTTTGGGAATCTACCCAAAGGACACAAAAATACTAATTCAAAAGGATACATGCACCTGTATGTTCATTGCGGCATTGTTCACAATAGCAAAGGTATGGAAGCAACCCAGATGTCCAAAACTAGATGATTGGATCAAGAAGATGTGGTACATATACACAATGGAATACTATTCAGCATTCAAAGAAGATAAACACAGGCAATTTGCGGCAACATGGATGGAATTAGAGGGGCTCATACTCAGTGAAATAAGCCAGAAAGAAAGAGAAAAATATGGAATGGTTTCACTTATAACAGGACTATAAGGAAACCAAATAGGAGAGAGACACTCAGCGGGTGGGGAAGGAGAGCTGGGAGGAGGGGAGGGTAAGGGCACAAAATGGAGAAGAAAAGGACACAAGGGACCACGGAGATGGATCATGGGTGAATTGGTGGTGGGTTATCCAAGGGGAATACAAAATGTAAAAGATATAAATAATACAAATATATATATTTAAAAAAGGTGATGTGTTAAGAATAATTTATTCTGGAATTGTGATGGCAACTAATTCATTAGGTGATATGTTAAGTCTTTCTATTGACATTGATTTCTGTTAACCCTAAAAGATGGAGAACAGAGGAGGACAAAATGTAGTCCTTGTTTTCAAGTTCTGCATGGCATTACTTTCAACTTCCTTCTTGCTGTACACGTACTCATACATATTCATATGTGCATGAATATATACACACTCTCTCCATATATGTATTTATATGGAGTATATACACACATTCAATTATATAGTGTATTTATGCATATCTGTCTGATATGTGGCAGTACAATGAATGTTTCAGAGCAAAAATTCTGGAGCTTGACTGCCTGGATTCAAATCCCAGCTTACTGGTTAGAACACTCTAGCAATTCTTTGCTTCCATTTCCTCACCTGTAAAGTAGGGGAAATAATAATTTGTGCTATTACTTATGTTGCAATTTTTATTTAGCAGACGAGCACCTTCTATCTATTTAACCAGAGAGTTTAGATTTTTGGAAGGTGTCAAAATGTTGTATTGATATCTGCTTATATTTGTGTTTATATGTATAGGTTATTCAATTCAATAGCCTAGATAGTATACAGAATATGCCAGTCAAGATTTCTGCCACTTGGGAACTTACATCTTAAAGAGACAAAACAATAGCATCTTTCTTTTTCCTCTACCTCTCTCTTTCTTCTCCTGGTCTTTCTCATTTTGAAAACTATCAGGAGTGGAAAGTTATATTAGTTAGTAATTCAATTCACCTATCAATAGCAAAAACAGCCTCAAATTGTTGCTTACAATGGAGAATTGTTTTACTCACAGCACATCCTCCCAGAGGAAGGAAGATGATAGAGGTGGTTCAGTAGGATCTCTCTGATTGTTTGGTCTTTTTACATTAGAAAACCCACACTTTTCCTGTGTTTCTCTTTTACTCATACACTAAAATCACTTCTTTTTTTTTAAGCTTTATTTATTTATACATACAAGAGCTAGGGTGTAGGCCAGAGGTGCAGAACTGGCAGATTGACTGAAATACACTGCTGAAGGGAACAGTGAGAGAGACAGGAGAGGTCTGCTGCACCATGTGGGAATCTCCCTGACCAGGGATCAAACTCCTGCTGCGGTGGCTGCTGATAGCTTCATAGGCTGAGACTTAATCCTTTGTGCCACCAGGGAGGTCCCACAATCACACACTTCTGCCACTAGATTGTGGGTTTTTTTTTCACAACAGTCACTTCTGTGATACCCGCTGTGGTGTCTTACTATTTAATTCCATTTTGATACATTCTGCTTGTAGAGAATGTCATATTCCAGAGGTTAAGTATTGATTCTCACCAGACATCACCCTAACCCCAATTCAGATACCAATAGCAAGTCCAGGTTTTTACCTGTGTTTCTCTCCTATAAAGTAGAAGTTCTCATAGTCCCCTCTTTGATTTTATTAAGTTTGCTAAAACAACTCACAGAAGTCAGGAAAACAATTTACTTCCTGTTTACCTTTATTTAAAATGGAAATCATAAAGGATGCAGATGAACACCCAGATGGAAGGGATGCTTAGGGCAAGGTATGGGGTAGGGCGCGGGCCTCCCCTGGCCTTGCTGGCCTGCCCTTCTCCAGTGCCCCCACATGTCACCAATCTGACAGGCCTCCAAATCTTTTACTTAGGGGTTTTTGGAAACTTTACCACATAGTCATGATCAATTTCTAGCTCCATTTCCAGGTCTTTTCCCTCTCTAGAGAATGGGTGGGGGACTGAAAATTACAAGCTTCTATCATGACTGGGGTCTTTCTAGTGGTCTGTCCCAATCAAGAACCACTCAGAGTCACCCCACTGGAACAAAGACATTAAAATCACCCAGGAAATCCCAGGTATTTAGGAACTCCATATCAAAGATGGAGCTCCATGTCCAATAATTACTGGACTCAAAGATGCCCTCTGTACTCTTATCACTCAGGACAGCACTAGGGTTGTAGGAGTTCTGTGAAACTGGGATGGTGGCCAATATACATGTCCAGTATGATCTTATACTCTCTTTGCTACTGTTGCACCTCCAGGCATCATGTTAACGTTATTGGTAAGAAAGTAAGAAGGGTAATGCCAGCTATATCAGTTTTTATTATCAGGAAGAACAATGGCCTCCCAGAACTCTGCTCCCTCCCTTACCAAGAGACTCCAGTCTGATTCCCAGAATGGTGGTATCGCAGGTCATTAACTGGAAAAGCATTGCACAAATGGAGGAGTAAATTGACTGGAGATGAGTTGGGGTCAGCCAATGAATAATATCCACCACAACAAGTTCTGGTCTTGGGTCTGCATTTGTGTTTCTCCTTAAATCCTCCCTGCTGCCCTCCCTCCACCCCATTCCTCTCTTTGTTTAGAAGGAGATAGAACTGAGAAAGTGTTAACATGGAGATTTGTTTCAGGAAAGGAAAGGTGTCTTATGAGAAGTTTTAAATGTGCAACAGAGGAAAGAGCATAGAAGTCTATATAGTGGGGTGTATTTATGAGAGCACAGGTTGTTCAGAGGAAATCCTGGGCTTAAGCCAAGTAGCATGAGGGAAGACTTCCAGAGTTTATTCAGTGGGTTAATTTGAGACCATTACCTTTCCCAGAGGCACAACCAATCTTGTTACCTCTGAAATGAAGCACCACAGAACACCAGAATTAAATAGATCATGTGATTACAGATGATCATATGATAGTTTTTTTATTGTCATGTCTACAGTGCAAACAACCGGTAAGAAGGCTTTGTGACATTCACAAACTATCGATATTTTTAAATGATGCTTATTCAAATGTTATATATCCCATAAATTCTTAATGAGTTTTTTCCTTTAATAAAAGCATTATGACTTTAAATAGAATTATATACTGTGACCCATTAAAAAGCAATGATTCTCCCTAGGAGGCAGGCTTCCTGGCTTACTCAATTCTCTGCTGTGTCCTAGTTCATATGCTTTGCTATCAGGTATCTCCTATCAACCATCAAATCACAGATGATTAGGAATTCAAACCTTTATCCTGCTGGGAGTTTCTAGTGGGCTAGTCACCCTCACTCTCACTTGAACTGTCACTTTCAGATGATTCACTGCTGTCTTGTTTTCTAGAGAAGCTGAGCCTATTGAAATGGGATTTTCTGTGGCCCCAGAAGCCTTTCCTTTGTGGCATACCTGTATTCCCTGTAGAAGTACTTTGTCTGTGGGGTGCATAATGACCTTTGTTCTTGTGTGTTGTTGTAGTTCCCTCGATATTGGGATCATTATGAGAACTTATATCATTATCAAGACCATGGGAAGGAATGAACTCCTGACTTTTGCCCTTACTAGAAAATCTTTGTTTCTCACTTGAGGTCTCTTGATTACTACTAGAATTTTCTATGCCTTTTGTACTACTACCCTTGCCTTTTTTTTGAATTTCATTATCATGAGTACTTTTTTTTACATCACCACCACCTTCTTTTCTTTTCTCTTTTGAGGGGGGCTGAGGGTAATGAAACTCTACTTGCCCCTGGTGAGCATTTTGGCTGTTGCCATCCACTCTATTTCCTTCTTTCCTGGGTAGTTCCTTAAAATTGGTGATACCTGTGATGTCATTGCTGCCTTCCACCAGGCTTATTTCAGCAGCATTTCCTTCTTCCTCTGTTTTATCCTTAATTCTGATGCTATTCCTGTCATTTTCTTTTCCCTCTGGTAGCTCATTATAACCTGGTCCTCTCATGTCCAAATTATTAGTCTCAGGTTCATTTGGGCCAGGAAGCTCAGTTTGAGTATCTGTTCCTTCTAGGTTAAGATCAAGAGTTTCTCCTTTACCAAAAATATCCTTAAATGGTTGGCCATCTCCACTGAAAGGAGAGATGTCATTGTCCCCTCTGCTGTGAAGATCTGGGTAACTACTGCCTTCAAAATCACTGGGGATCTTTTTGACTTTTGGGTGTTGCTTTAGATAGTCAATGTCGGGCTGGATATAGTGGGTACTTTTGCTTTTTATTGGATTATTCTGGACTTGGGTATTTCTTTGATGATTCTTCTTACCTTTTGAGGGGGCTTTAGCATAGTTTGCATCTGCTGGAATTTTGCTTAGAACATTCTTGGGCTTTTGCTCTTTGTTTTCTTCCCTCAAAATTTCAGTCACAGTCACTGGCTCTATTCTATGTTGAATATTATGTCTGATGAAAGCTGCACCATATTCTTCTTGGTCATGTAGTGTGCCGATAGCATCTTCTCCATCCTCAACCCCAGCATCCTCAGTTGACTCAAGATGAATGGACTTCTTTAGGTCATCATAGGGATTTTCTTTGTTACTAATGCTGTAGTCTTCATTCATTGTCTGTCTATTTTCAAAAAGATGGGGTTGTTTACTACTTTGGTTATTTTCATTAACTCCAAATAAGGATACATCTTTCTCTCTTTTCTGGACAATAGGTTCTTTAGGTGTTGACCCTTGAATTCTTCTCTTGTCAAACTGGTGAAGAGCAACATTGTCTTTGTTTCTTTCTTCCTGTTAAAGTGTAATTTTCAACATAAAGTAATTAGTTTATGTTAAAAATTTAAACATCTAACAGTTCTTAAGCAAAATAAAAACCAACCACTAAAACTCACTAGACATTTGCTAGTAGAGATGATTTTGGAATGGACAAAGCAGGTTTTGTGGAGAAAGAAGGATGAACAAGTTTTGAGGAATAAGTAAGATTAAAATACATGGAAGGGAAACAATGAGAGTGATTTAAGATTAAGTGGCATATTCGAGTGTTTGGAAATAGGAAGGATTTGAAAGATAATATGATACTTTATACTTGGATTCAGGACATCCTAAAGAAGAGAATAAGACATAAATCTGGAAATACTAATTAGGGTATTTTCAGAATACCTTATTTGAAGGAGGACCTGAATTTAAGGAGGACAGAGTTTGGTCTTCATCTTGTGACTAGTAAGTCTTTGTAAGTGAAATGGAGTCATTTATAAAATTATTATTCTCTCGCTCTCATTTTTACTCTGGTCTTTGAAGTAAAATTTAAGCAGAAGATTTTCTTTTCTTTTTTTTTTACAGAAAATATACGAATATCAGAATCTGGTAACACTTAGTTTCTGATACTCAAACTAAGGATTTTGTAACAAGTGTTTCAGTCCCAACTGTTGACTGAAAAAGTATTTATTGAGTTTATCTTCTTCCCATTTTGTCATTTAATAAATCAAATTTAATAATCAAAATCCATAGTTCTCAAATTTAGCACTTATCAGAACTATTTGGAAGGCATGCTAAAGCAAAGTCTGTTCAACACAAATCCAGACTTTCTGATTTAGTAGTGTTGGGTTGGGGCTCTAGAACTTGCATTTAGAACAAGTTGCCATCTGATGTGGACACTGCTGCTCTGTAGACCACATAAGTTTAAATAACAGAGGTCCAGACAAGAAAAATACTCAGGAGAAACATGGGACAAAAAAGAGAATGTAAAGGAGAGTAAAGTTTTTATGCATGTATCTCAATATGCCCTTCTTAGGGGGTGGGGAAATGAGGTCTATGAAGGTGCTGCCTCATAGGATGTGCCTTACCAACTAGGGGTACAGCCAAATTGAATAATCTTGACAGAATAATGTTGTTAGTAAGAAAGGGGCTAAACTTGACTTTGCTCATACTACTCACTGTTTCTCTAAGGAATGGGTAGACATGGAAGTGTTTGAGGATCTGTTCCAGAACCTTCTACAGGATGTCACAGAGGAGAGAGCTGGGGGCTTCAAATATAGAGGAAGCATATACACTCAGGACAAATATGAAACACACTCAAATAAATTGGGGTCTAAATTGTCCACAAGAGCCAAGAGGATCCCAAATTACCACTGGGCCTCAAACACGACTGTGCTATTTTGATCCTAAAGCTGTGGTAGCCAGTGACTTCATCTCAGTATAACCTCAGAGCAAGCAGAACACAATTGGGCAAGCAGCATTTCCTGTGTACTTCTGAGGACTCCATGTCTTCTTGTTCACTATGGTGGGAACCATGTTTATACATGTAGCATGTGGCATGTAGTAGGTGATGTAAGCTGGACCCTGCTCCCTCATATATCTGCCTGACACCTTAGAGACCAAAGGAAGGACGGTAAGTATCTGTGCAGTTTTATCCAAAAGATTCTAAAGAATATACTTCGAAATATTTCAACTCTTAGGCAACCTCAAGTTTAAATAAGTTAATTTAAATTAATTCTTGCACACCATCTTGCCCCTCCACTAACCTGTGGGTAGGAGTCTTTTTAGCGTCAGAACAATGATAGACAGAATAAATGTTGCATTTTCTCTCTACCTTAAAATTGTAGGTTGTACTAAAATTTCCAACACCTCTACAAAGGCCTTTGAATTGGTGTGTAATAAAAAGTCAAAATAAGACATATTTATTAAGGGACCAGGACACATAGGAAATTGGGTAGGAGACTGCATGTTTTAAGTAGACGTAACCTGGTGACATGTTGAATGACAGAGGCAATAATCCTGCGTGCTAAGGTAGTGCACAGAGCAGAGAATTCATATACTGTCGGGGTTTGCACAGATTACAGAGTGCTGGGGTGTCGGGGTAAGGAATTTGGTTTTGTCTTGTGAAATGAAGAGTTAGTGAAAATTTATAAGCAAGAGTTAACAAAAAAAAAGTGAGGTTTAGGAGGAATCATGGTAACAAAGAACAGTATGGAAGCTGCTGCAGTGTCCAAGGATGAAATGCAATAACTTGGATTAAGATTATGACAAAGAAAATCATGACAAAGAAAAATAACCCTCTACTGGTGTGTAAATAAAAGAAGGGTTAGTGACAAATATGGACTGGGAGGCTGAAATACAAAAAAATGAGGACAAAAGGAAAAGATAATGACTTTGCCATTAGACATATTATTGTTGGGAGGGAGGATTTAGGACCTGAGCTTAAAAAGCAATAGCTACTTAGGGATTTGGGTCTTACAGCCTCTCAGGGGTCACCAAATGCCAGTCCCTCCCAGTTTACATGACTTCCTTGAATACTTTATTGGCAAATTGCTCGTTACTTTTCATGTCAGATCCCTTCACCACTGGATAGTTCTAATTTTATGGATTTTTTTTTTTTAAATCTGCAGCTGTAAGCAGTATTGAGTTTTTCCTGATAGGGCAATGATTAAAGTTATTCCCTCTTTTATATGCAACCATTCCAATATTTAGAAAAGTTAAGGCTTTCTCCAAACTCACTCATGACTTCTCCAGGTGGCCACTTGCAGTGTCTCTGATTAGGTCTCTGTGACCAGGCCCAAGACCCAGCTGGGTGCCCTGACTTAGTGGGATCCCAAACCAGCTCCAGACTCTGCTGTGGCCTCATCAGTCCTGAGCACTTGGCGTCTGGGGCTCCCTTGCCCTGCCACAACCCCAAATTCACCAATGCAGCTTCATTTTGCCTGCCTTCCCCCTCCTCTATTTTTGTTGAGCATGTGGACATCTTACTGGATATACTAATTAGACTTGTGAAAATAGGAGAGTTTCCATATGGATGAAAAAGTGCAGTTAGCTGGACTGGCACCTATGGGGCAAAGGTGTAGGAAAGATGTCAAAGGATATAGAAAACCTGCATCCAGAGAAACCCGGATCATAGAGAATGACTGTCAGTGAAATAGAAAGCAGGAATAGCCACATGGTTTTTCTGATCCCTCAGGCAAGAGCTTGGTGAAAGTAGTTGATTAATGGAAAGAGGATCAGTGTTACAATCAGTCACTCAACTCTGCCATTCATGAGCTATGTGCTTTACTTCACTGGACCTCACATAAGAAATAGCTGTTAAATAAGAAAAATGATACCTAACTTTCAGGCTTGTTTGGAGAATTAAATGAATTAAATGATTCTATTAAGTGCAGGTTAAAGATTCCAGTGCAATGTCTGTGTTAAAATAAAGTTATATAAATGATGGTAATGGTCATTTCATACAGAACTGCCTATGGCCCTTCCCAGTGGTAGTTTGCTATCCTACATAATGTTGACAATAGTCATTTGACTATAAGATGCATAACTGTTCTCCCCATCTCTGTGCTCATCTTACGTGGTTATAGTGGCAGATGGAAATGGACTGATTCTAGACTCCTCTGTCCATCTACTACATGAACAACGCCACCCTCTGGTTGTGTGGTCTGTAAGCGTGTGGTCCCTGATTCTGCATTATCTAAAATGAATTTTGATGCAATGTTCTCTCTCTCTCTCTCTCTCTCTCTCTCTCTCTCTCTCTCTCACTCTCTCTCTCTCTCTCTCTTTCCCTCTCCCCCACCCTCCCACCACCCCCACCACCCATCAGGTCCCAAATAGTAGGATTACTTGTCTGGTCCATTTTGGAAGATTGCCAGACTGCCTGCTCTTATGCTTACACTATAAATGTTGGCAGCAGTGGGGGAATTATTGAGTTAGGTGCCACACTTGAATCCCAAAGTATAATTGACAGAAGTATTCACTATTTTCACGAAGCTGGCTAATAGATAGCATGCAAAAGTTCTAACTTATACTTTAAGAAATAATTTGAAATGATTTATTTGTGGAAGTTCTGACAATACTCCCTGAGCTTTCATATTGGCAAATATATTCTGAAAATTATTAAGAATTTTGCTATGAGCAGAAAATATAATAGGAAAAACTCTACAGTAAGTTATTTCTCACTACAAAGAATTTTAAATGGTTAATTTATTTTAAGACATGAAATCTTGGAAAGTTTTGCATGACATATTTTCGTTTGCAATCAGATTCACCTATTCATTGCTAATATATCTTTTTGAGTTAAACAGGTGCTTTAGAAATAGGTTATAATAAGCCCTTCTTAATTTTTTCCATCCCTGCTCTGAAATTAGATGTTTTGTTTTATATTTTGTACTTTTACTCTTTTTTGTAGCTTGTATGCTAATGAATTGTGTGCATTTCATTAAATATTGAATAGAATTCTTTTGTACTAAAAACATGAAAGATCTTTTAAATTGTGGTGTGCCAATTGTTTTTGCACTTGCTTGTATTAAATGATTCATGATAGGATCATTGATTCCTTGATGCTCTTGTATAAGCTGACTGTTTTTGTGTCCCTGCACTCTGTTTTTCTATCTCCACACCTTGGCTCTTATTACTCTTTTCATGGCAAACAGTGTCTTCCATCACCTTGTTTACACAAAACCTACTCATTCTCCAAGTCCCAGCTCAATTGTTTCCATTATGAGCTTTCCCTAAACACCAAATAGAAACTTTTTTTTTCTATTTCAAGCCCTAAATTATGATTTTTTGAGTAAAAGTGACCTAGCATATTACACATTCTATCTCAGAGGGTTCTAAGGCTTCTTATAAATGAGTTTGTTTCTTTCCCAACTCTAAAATCCTGGAGAGAATAATTAAGGTCTCTCAATCATTTTATCTCACAGAAGATCTTGCACAATAGGAAGAACTCATATTTGAATGGGTAACAAATATGAAGTTGCAAATAAGTTTAACAGGCGTTAGTCTTAGAGATGCAGCTAGAGAATATTGGGCAGAACAAAATAACATTCTAAAAGGAAACTACTACTTTCACTAGAAATGAAGCCAGATTTAAGGGAAAAAGTAAATAGTCCTTTTGCTGATGGCATTTCAAGCTGTTTCCAGTTCTTTGGCCAATGAATCTGCAAGAAGGAACTGAGTGAAAAGAATTATTGTTCCACTGCAGTGACAAAGCCCTTATTCTTTCTCTTTTGAGCATACTGACACAGATGGAGTCATTTGTGCAATGAGTTTTAGGGGCACTAAAATATGTTACTCTTTAGTGTGGCTTCACTTATTAACCTTCTAATCCCCACTATTGGGCATGTGATAGAATATGTCCAGACACCCCTCCTTATAAAAGGCCAATGCTAATTAGAAGCAATAACATGAAAAACAGCTGGGCGCACAGGGTTCACCAGCCCACACCTGCAGCACCAGGGCAGGATGTGGGCCAGGACATGGGGAGCCCTCCTTGTCAGGAAGATTGAGACCAGAGTACCCTAATAAAACATTTGGCGAGCCAAGGAGTGGGGTAAAAGCCAAAGGCACCAGCCACAGATAAGAACCCCAGAGCGGGCAAAGTTAAACATGTCCCCCAGTTTTCCCTGGAGTTTGGCTCATGATAAGGATCCCTACTCAGAGACTCAGTTTACCTTTGTGCCAGTTTGATTTTTTTTTCCCAGATGATGTTAAACATACTAAAAAATATAAAACGCATGTTTCTTATGGTGGCCCGTGTGCATTACCTACAAAGCCACAATAGTATATTAAGATGGGTTTATCTCACTGAGAAGTTTTTGGGCTCCCTCTTGGAAAGTACAGAATATTTGTTCCCTTGAGTGAAGTCTAATCGGCCTCTGACAAATGGTAGTACTTCTTACAACCACAGGAGGGTGTGTGTGAGCCAGCTCCTGAAGACAGCATCTTGTTCTTTCTTTTCTACATACTTCTGAATCTGTTTTTCCTAAGGATGACTAATCCACTGTTCACTCTCCCGGTATGTATCAATTTTATTACCAGGTTTCAATGGAAATGGAGCAGCTTGGAAATACATTCAGATGGAACCGTATGGGGAGGGCGTGGTTTCAGAGAAAGGCAGATTTTACATTGTTCGTTTCTGGTGGCAAATTGGCAAAACACACAGCCCGAATGTTTAGACTGTTACATTGTAATTTTTGCCTTTGTAATTTTGATCTGCGATTTTAAAAAAAACAGAAGATTGTTATTTCTTAGAACAGAATTTTCTCTGAGACTGCCAGGAGCAACTGGGGTAGGCAGAAGTACGCTGCAATTTGGTGACATGAAAAGCTGAGGGTATTTGTTTCACTTCTGGATACATACAGATAGCTTCATGTAAACACAACCCCACATTAAGACTTGTTCACTCACTTCCCTTTGTTTTCGGCCTCCTTTATTGCTTTGTCTCATGTATATGTGTGAGAAACCGTTGTTTGTTAAAATATCCCAGCATCCCTAATTTATGTCGTTTAAGGGAGAAATTAAAGAGAAATGAATCATTCAGCATACTTTTCTTTCCTATCACACATTGCATGAATTAAGTGCCAAAATCATGTTGCATAAATTTTGCACTTCCAAGTCCGTAAGAATATTTTGACTTACAAAATTTTCCTCTTACTGACTTTCTTACAGAGCTGAAATAGACATGAGAAGAATAATTCTGTTTACCCTTTGTTCTTCCACATAGTCTTGCTTAGTCTGTGGTTGATAAGGAAAGAAACAAGAAATAAAACACCAAATATTTACTCTTTCATTCATTTCTTCAGATAGTAACTATTTCATCTATCTTCCTCTCACTGAGTTGTATTTTTCAACGTGGAAGATCATACTGAACAAAAGAAGGTGGACATAGCACATTCATGTTTGTTTCAATGTTCTAGAATTGTGTGCCAGTGTTCCTCACCCAGAGGAGATGAGGCCATTCAATTATAGAACCACATTCAAACACAGGAGAGCCACCAAGCTGGGAAGGGACACCATCAGGAAGAAGCCCCTCTGTCACTGGTTTCCACTGAAAAACAAGTTCTCACTGGCACACTAGATTATTTATATTCAGTGAGCCAAAATCGGAGTTCAGTGATATGGCTAGTATGTGTGCATGCACTGCCAATTCATTAATGGCTAATCAAGATGTGATATTATCGATAGTCCAGCAAGAATAAAGTCATACCCTTGAACACCTAAAGATGAGACTCTGTCATTGCTGCCAGTCATCTGGGCAGATATTTCTTTCAGGTAGAGGAAAATGGGGGTGTCCTGCAGATAGGGACAAATGCTGTCTTTTGATCTGACACGTAAGTATCAGAATGTCTCAAGGATACCTAAGGGTGAGAGGTAGCTTGCATGTTGGAGAAAAGTCAGAAGGAAGGAAGGAAAAGATTCAGGCAGCTTGTTCCAGGCTTTTAGGCTAAAATTTTGGCGTGGTAGGAGAGCGTGCAGAAGACGACCTGATAATCCCGGAGCAAGTCTGCCATGGAAAGAACGGGCATAAAGTTCTTTCAACCTCAGTATGTTTTTTATTTCCCTATTTGTTTTTGAAATTCCTACATTTTTTCAGATGTGGCTAAGGAATCAGCAGATAGGACCAGTATGAGTCTGAATTCCGGTCCTGAAGTGGTTATTATCGATTTTATAAGAGGGAGAAACTCACAAGGGAGAGATTACACAGAAAGAGTTTATCCAGCTAAGGAGCAATCTTCCTGAATAACCTTCAAATGTATTTCCTTGCAACAAGCTTCTGGAAATCATCCTGTTTACTTTCAGACACTGTTTTTCTCCTGCTTGCTGTAGGAGGACCCCTACAAACTGCATTTCGTGAATTCCTCTGTCACGTGACTTCAGTCTGAGTTTGACTGATGCTTCCATGGCCTGAGACTGGTGGTTAGAAGGAGAGAGAAGCCTCGTCATGCCCTTCCCTGCTTTCTCTGTTTGGGGCTGCACAATATTATGATTAATAAGAACTATGTATTTGGTCATTCTGATGACCACGTACTTCCATATGCATATTTGATCTTCATCTACAGTTCCCATCTCCCTGCTCCCCAAAGCCTTGGTATTGCCCAAGTGTTGAGAATGATTTGTATGTGAAATAGGTGATTAGAGAAGCACCTAGAGATGGGAACTAATGAACCAATCATGTGATTGCAGAGGGTTGGCCCTTCCAATCCCACCTCCCGACCTCAAGGGAGGAGGAGTGGCTGAAAGTTGATTTCAGTTGTCAATGACCAGCGATTTTATCATTGGTGCCCAGGTAATGAAGTCTCTGTAAAAGGCCAAAAGGAGGAACTTTTAAGATTTTCTGGGTTAGGGCCTTCCTGGTGGCGCAGCAGTTGGGCGTGGCGCTGTGGAGCTATCGGTGGCGGTGGCAAAGCAATTTCGAAGCCCGCTGGGGAGATTCCCTCATGGCGCGGCAGACCTCTCCTGCCTGGTCTGACGCTCCCCTCAGCAGTGTACTTCCATCATCTGCCTGTTCTGCTCCCCACTCTGTCTCTGGTGAACCCTCTCGCCGCCCCACGCCTCTAGCCTATACCCCAGCTTGTATGCATAAATAAATCTTTTTTTTTTTTTAAAGAATTTCTGGGTTGGTGAACATGTGGAGATCTAGGAAGAATGGCACGTCTGGAGAGAACTCTGCATATTTCCCCCATACCCTACCCTATTCAGCTCTTCCATCTGGCTGTTTTAATATTATTTTAATGAATTGGTAATCTAGTGAGTAAACGGGTTTTCTGAGTTCTGTAAGCTGCTCCAGAAAATTAATTGAACCTGAGGAGGCGTTCTAGGAACCTCTGGTTTATAAGAGGCCAGTCAGAGGCACAGATCAGAAATTGGACCGTGGCCAGCTCCTGAAGTGGAGGGCAGTCTTGGGAGATTGAGTCCTTTACCTGTGGACACTGAAGCTGTCTCCAGGTAGATGCTGGTGTCAAGAACTGCTTGTTAGTGGAGGGAAGCGTCCACCCTGCCTCCACTCCAAAGATTGTTCTGAAGATACCTACACAGGCAGCATCTTTATAATACAATGGGAGGCATCTTGGTTGTGCTCTTCATTCTTGTTGCCCATCCCCCCTCCTCACTCCTACTGACCTCAGTCCAGGGTACTGAGAGCAGCACCTCTTTCTTCATTTCTTTAGTCCAAAGGGAGTTATGACCTTCAGTATTTGGATTGGTTCACCTTTAGTTTGCCCTTTCTGTTGTCATGTACTTTGTAACTATTTTCCAAATCTCTCTACTGAACTCTCTGTTATGGATTATTATTTTCCTGACTAGATTCTGATGTATTCATTTTAGAAATAAACTTAAAATTTGTTAACATAAGTACCTTGTTGCCTGGACTCCAAGGCAAATCTACTTTACATTCCATTCCATTCTAGAAACAAAAATGTAATACCTTATGTTTATATAGCACATTATAATTTGTAAACTGCCATTGTATACATAAGTTTATTTGATTCCTATAATAACCCCTGTGAGATAGGTAGTAGAAGAGACAAAATTGGCTACCCTTATACAGATGGTAGCAGAAATAGAAGAAAGGAGATATTTTTTAAACTTAATCCTCTGTTTCAAAGCCCCAAGGTTAAAATAATAAAGTTTTAAATGGTCTGATATATGAAAAAATATAGTTGCTAATAACAGGAAATGATTGTGAAATTAATATTAAGTGCCTTCTGGACATATTTTAAATTTTAGCCTTTATTGCATCTCTTTCTGGTGTTGGTTCTTATGATCTTATACATATAAATTTAGACCATTGCAACAGTCTTCCAGCATATCAAAACAGTGAAAATAATATTGGGAATCGGGCTTGAAGAGAAAGAAAAGAACAAGAAGGGTAGGTATTAAGCAAAAGAAAGAAATGAAAGTTTGGGCTATTTGGCATCTTCTTACAGCAAACACTCCCTAACACACGCACCCACTGATTTGTTAAAAACATACTAAAGAGGAATAGAATAATTCTTTAAGAGTTCATGATAAAATTGTGAACCCATGACAAAGTAACTTGTAACAAAACCTTTATAGCCTAATTGCATATGAATATTAATTGAATTACAAGGCCAACTAATTATCTTTTATTTTCCTCCATTTAAAAAATTTTTCAAGGAAACCATGTCATCACAAAATATGTCTCCTTGACATAAAAATTATTTTGAACTGAAAATAATTAAGTAGAAAATGCAGGAAAAAAAAAACTCCCTTCTTTTTGCCTTATGGCAGAAGAAAAAAGTTTCCTTTTACTAGAGATAGACTCTTAGTAGGACTGGCAGGGAACCAGAAGAATCTGCAAACATTGCTAAACAAACCTTGTCCTGCTAGAAGATAAGGATGGCCTAGCCCAATCAGATGGCCTTTAGCCCTTTGTCTTGTCAATTCTTTATCAAAATTTATTGCTTCTTGTGTTTAAAAGGTTTAACATCTTACAGTTCAGGTCACTTCTTAGGGTCTTCATTCTCTTGTGAAGGTACCCCTATACTATAAAATTTAAATAAAATTTGTAAGCTTTTCCCCTATTAATCTGTCTTCATGAGTTTAATTTTCAGACCTAGTCAGGGACCCAAAGAAAGTCAAGGAGAACTTTCTCCTCCCTTAAAATTCAATTTGGATACAGTTACAAAGTATACACAACTGACTCAGCATATACGTATTTCTGTTATCGCCAATCTATTTACTTCAGATAATTGTTCACAAGGAATTTCTCTATTGGGAGAAAAGTTCACATTCAATCACTTATCATTCTGAATTTTGTCTCTGTCCTGAATGAGCCTCTTTCATCTGAAATATATAGCCCTTCCCACCCCTTGGCAGTTCTCCCAGACCTGAATGTGGCCCTGAAATGGAGATGGCATTGTTTTCCTCTGGGGAAGAACGCTGGCACCACTTGTGACCAGTGGTCACTGGGCTGATGTTGACATAGCACATTTACTGGAAAATGCAGAGTGCCACTCCAGCTGTTCCTTGGGATATGTTGCTCAAAATAGACTTATCCTCAGCTGGTGGGATTGAGCTGGGTCAGCAAGACCAATTCTATCCGCATCGTGCATAGCATATGCATCTGGGGCCCCAGTTGAGCCAGGTGAGGGGCTTGAACCTGGCAAATGTCTATTTTGAGCAGAATATCCCCCACAGGACTGGCAGAGGTTGTGCACGCAGGAAACATGCTCCCCTCAACTTCTGTCCTCACCGGATGGCATGGCTCAGGCTGGTCAGTGGGTTACCCAACTGGTCACCCACTCATTCAGACCCTATATTTAAGAATTTTTGGCAACAGAGTGACTACTTGTTTCCATGGTTCTCCAATGAAAGAGGTTACTCTGAGAAGTTCGGATGCTTTTCAGACATTATCTAATTAGCACTGTGTCTGTATTGCAAAAAATATCTGTAACACTCAGCATTTTCACAAGATAATTTAGTCACATCCTGACTACTCATCTGGATTAGTCACAAAGGAAATGGGAGCTTGATTTGGGTTAAGCTTAGTACGGGTAGTCTTCCCATCTCTGGGAAAAGGAAATCATTAGCAGAATCCTACAGTGTTAGGATGTTACAAGAATTACAAAAAATGTTCTCACTCTTTTGTGGTGCTATCTATTTAGAATATCTAGTTGGTTAGCCTTACAATAGTCAAATTAAATTCTCTGTTTTTTAGTAAAATACTGAAAAAGTCTTTTGAAATGTTCTAATTTGTGCATTATTCATTAGCATCAGCTGATTTGATATACTGTGACTGGCTGTAGATTTTCTCAGATAAACTGTGGGTGTTTTCTTAATAACAATGTGGTGACAGCTATCACTCATCACCGGTTTATTGAGGGCCTCCTGGTGCCAGGCACTTGTGCCAAGGGCCAGATACTTTCTCTTTGTAATGTAACTGACTTAGATAGGAACTGCTTAAGAGAAAAACAGATAAAGAGATTATGTAATTGAATTTGTAAATGCTTACGGGTGCTGCCCAGGCCAGACCAAAAAGGAGCAGTCCGAAACAGACAAAGTGCATCTTTAAGAATCTCTGTAAGAAAGCAACAACATTTTACCTAAAGCATTGCCAATTATGAATTGTAGTCATAAGAATGAATAAAGCACACAGGAATATATAAACAATCTTTTCCCCTAGCAATCCATTGCCTTTTGTTAAAAAGAACAAATCTGTGTATAATTTATTTATACCCTGCAATGTGGTGTGGATAATTTAATATAAGAGCTCTCATATGTCTACCTATTCCAATGTGAAAATGAATATTATTCAATATTATTAAAACAATGAAATCAGTTAATTAAAAAATGGATTTTATAGACACAATTATTTGCTCTATCATCAATGCAAATTTATACCTTCCATCTTTAAAAGATCATTTAGTTAAATTATATACTTTATAATGACATTAAGTTAGTATAACAAATTATAACTGTTTCCTTAAATGAGTTTGCTGAGGAAGCAGGGTTCTCTCTGGGGAATTAAATGATATCCCTACCAGGCTAGTGCTCCGAAGTATATCCTGATAGTCATGAGCAATGTATCTGATTAGTAGCCATTCAAGGGCTAGAGAGTGAAAACAATATGTTATTATTGATAGCATTTATTGACTACAAAAATGAACCAAATACTGGTGTAAAAATTTTATACATATTCAGCTCTTTGAGCCTCACAACAAGCCTATGTGTCAATGTTATTACTACTTTTATTTTATAGATTAGGAAATAGATGGAGAATGCAAATAAATTGAGTATTGCAGGAAGAACTAAGATTAGTATTCTGGCAATGTAGCTATAGAGTCCATGTTCTTAAGCAAGATTCAATCAAGTTTGAATAATATTCTGTTTTTTAATATTATTACAGAAAACAAAAACTTAAAACAAAATATATTGACTTAAAGCAAAATATTGACTTAAAACAAAATATATTTTCTACTTATTAAACCTAACAAGGTTGTGTTTAAAACAAACAATTATTTATGGGTAAAGATACATGTTTATATTAAGAATATCTAGAGAATTCATTTAAATCAAATAGACGTTAGAAATAAAATATCAACATAATCTGTATTACCAAGTCTGGGGGTTTTGATGAGCCTTAAGTACTTTAGTAACCACACAGACAGTAACCAATATGCAAATAAAAAATTTACATCACTCTTTGACATGCAATTTTAATGGGAGAGATAATCTAAAAGCTGGTGCAATCTATAAACATGTAAAGATAAAACTATCTGCAGAAATAAATATAATTATTAAATATATTCTAAAATCTTAGACAATTCTCTTCTAAGTTAATACAATTTTAAGGACCTTAATTTTTACAATAATTTAGCCTTCAAATAGAGCTTTTTATAGATCAGTATAATATAAGTTATTTGTCAAATGACTTAAAGCTTATCAGTAGAAACATCAGCATAGATGATCCTTGGAATTATGAATATGATCAAATTATCCTTATTTTGGTTTGTATGGGAAAGCTTGTAGTAAAATTAGAATCTTTGAGTTATTGTGGCACTTGGTCATGTCAAATCAAAAAGAAATCTACCAAGTCATCAATTTTAGTTGGTAATTCCTAGAACTTGGTAATGGTAACACTTTTTATTTCATAAAACAAAGCACTAAACATTGAACAGTTGCGGTCAGTAGAGAATGCTTCCAATTTGCATTTATTTCCAAAAGCTATCTCCCTACCTGAATGGCATGCATTTGAAAATGTAAGTAATTACTTTAGAAGGCAATTTCTATAAAGAGCATCAAGAAAGTCAAATTACCTGGTATCCGTTACCTTTAGAATACCTGACTTCTTCTGCAGGATTAGCAGTTCCTGGGTATTTGGCCGAAATTTAAAGTTTGTTAGACTTTCCAATGGCCAATCAGCAGTGACTCACCTAGCACTAGCACAATTTGTTACCAGTGACCACAGATAACCATAGGGGGCAAAGTAATTTTAATCTAAAAATGTTTCTGTGGTAGAAAGCTGCTATCAAATGTTCCATAAAGTGGGGCAAACAGAAAATATAAATACTTCAGTTTAGTATATCATGTTGTCGGATAATCAAAATTGACTTCAAAACTATTAATTAGTACTGACTGAATAACACAACACATTTATAACTGGAAAACTTTCCAACTATCTTTTTGTATGGAAAATTCATAATTTCAATTTTGTCTGAATGAAATTCAGCATGTTTAATAAAAAATGTGTTGAGTGCCTATGCTGTGTCAGACATTGGGGAAATAGTAGTGAACAAAGCAGACATACCAAAAATGTCCCAGTTGTCATGGAGTTTATAATCTGGTGGGGATACAGGCAATAAATAAGTAAATGAAATTAATTATGTTAGATAGTGACATAGACTGAGTTAAAATGAAAAAGTTTTGTAAGAAGGGTATAACCAGATTGACAGTAGAGACACTGGGTTGAATTATAGAGTTCTGGGACCTTGTTGAGAAAATAATTTTTTGAACTTGTAGACTTATGGTTATTTATAAGAGAATTCTAGGCATATGGAAGAGAAAAAGTAGTGCTCCATGGGGAAGAGACTGCTGACTTGTTCTAGTAACAGAGAAAGAAATCAGTTTGACTTGAGGGACCGAAGGGAGAAAATAGCAGGAAACAAAGTTAGAAGGTATCAGATGGCAGAAGATACAGGGCCTGTGGTCATCTCAAGTCTTTTGCCTTTATGCTAAGTGGGAAGGAAGCCTTAGGGGTTTGGGACAGAGGAGTAACTTAGGAGTAACTGAAGCAGAAAAAGACAGAGATTGAAGTTTTGGAAGTAATCTGAGCAAAAGATGACTAAGACTTGAACCAGAGTTGTAGCATAAACGATAGAGAGAAGTGGTCATGTTCTAAAAAATATACTTTTAAACTAATGTAAAAAGGATTCACTGATGTACCAGATAAGGGCTGTGAGAGAAAACCAAGAATCAGTATGACATCAAGGTTTTTGCTTTGAACAACTGGAAGAATAAAGTTGCTTTTAAAAGTAAATATATATTCATATATATATTTATATGTGTATAAATATATAGTGTATAATATAATATAATGTATGATATATAATATATAAAATATATAATATATTATCATATATAACATAATATAAAATGTATTATAATATACATTATATATTATATATAATATAATATATATTATACAATATATTATAATATTATATATTATAATATAATATATCATAATATAATATATATTGTACACTATAATATAATATATAATATATATTATACAATAATTATAATTTATATTATATTATATATTTTATATATTATATATCATACATTATATTATATTAAATACTATATATTTATACACATATAAATATATATATGAATATATATTTATTTTTAAAAGCAACTTTATTCTTCCAGTTGTTCAAAGCAAAAACCTTGATGTCATACTGATTCTTGGTTTTCTCTCACAGCCCTTATCTAGTATATCAGTGAATCCTTTTTACATTAGTTTAAAAGTATATTCAGCACATGATCACTTCTCTCTATCCTTCATGCTACAACTCTGGTTCAACTCTTAGTCATCTTTTGCTCAGATTACTCTACTATATATTATATATTTTTTGTATAATATAATTATTATGCAATATATTATAATACATATTATATATTTTATATATTATATATTTATACACATAATATATAATATATATTATACAGTACATTATAATATATATATTATATATTTATATGCATATAAATATATATACAGAGAGATAATATATGGCAACCTACAGAAGTTGGTTAGAGGGAAATCATGAGGGTTTGGCTTTCGACATAAATGTTATGACATGATCAATATAGGACATTAACTCTCTCTCTTTTAAAAGATCTATTTTATTTACTTATGCATACAAGAACTGGGGTGTAGACCAAAGGTGCAGGAAGTAAGAAGATTCACCAGAGACAGAGTGGGGAGCAGAACAAGCAGACTGATTGAAATACACTGCTTAAGATCAGTAGTGAGCAAGACAGGAGAGGTCTGCTGTGTCATGTGGGTGAACTCCCTGGCTAGGGATCAAAGTCAATGTGCAGTGGCTGGCAATAGCTTGATAGCACTGAGACTTTCCCCTGTGCCACCAGGGAGGCCCAAGGACATTGACTCTCTTGAAAAAAGTAGCACCAGTAATGAACTAGCCCTTTCTAGGACTATTGCTACTCTCCTGGTTTGGCCAGTTTGGCTCCAAGTCATGATTATAATAATTCAAGAGGCTCCATTCAGTCTAAAAATATTATAAAATCTGGAGGGATAATTTACATTAAAATTGCATGTGAAATATCAACAAAGCTGGGCCTCCCTGGTGGTGCAATGGGTTAAGCACAGCTCTGTGGAGCTGTCGATGCCTGGCTGGGGAGATTCCCACATGGCGCAGCAGATCTCTCCCGCTTCGCCCGCTGCTCCCCTCAGCAAGGTATTTCGGTCGATTTACCTGTTCTGCTCCCCACTCTGTCTCTAGTGAACCCTCTCACCACCCCACACCTCTGGCCTGCACCCCAGCTTGTATGCATAAATAAATAAATCTTTAAAAAAAAGTCTGAAACATCAATAAAGTAATTATTTAACCCACATTAAGTGAAAAGATCTCCCCACAGTTAAGCACAATTTTTAACAGACCGTAAGTGATATAAAATGAAACTCTGAATTTCTCCTAACTTTCAAACTAGATTAAAAATCAAAATAAAACAAACAAAACAGAACTTGGTAATTAATGGTGACTTGCATGCAAACAGAATCTCTACTTTGTTTTATCCAAATTTTGCAGATCCTCTTCTGAGTGTCTAGAGCTGGTTTTTACAACACTTGCCAGGATTAGGACTTGAGCTATCAGACTGGGGCCACTGTTGATTCACAACCACTTAACCATGAATTCCAGAATATTTGAACATTGCCATTCACAATAGAGACATCTGATTCTACTAAGTTTGGAGTCAAAGAGATCTGAGTTCAAATACTGACTTAACTCTTTGTTCACCGTGGTCAGCGACTTTAAAAACTACACTGAACTTCTGTGAGTTTTAATCGAAAATAAGAAGCATAGTAATAATTTCCACTGAATGATTACTTTTACTAAAGCATTAGCCTGAGTGTGGTGTATTAATTCAATTAATCTTTACACAATTCTTTGATAACAAATGAAGATGAGTTTAAAAACCACTGAACTATCTTATAAAATCAACATAAACATTAAATTAGCAAACATCTACAAAGAGTTTAGCCCAGTACTTATTTCTACATTAAATGAGCAATAAATAAAAGCCTTCTATCTCACCCATTCTTCCCAACATTAAATAATAATCTGATATTCAGATGACATCTTTCTCTACCTCCTTTCTGTTTATTTTATTACCATGTCTTCCTTTGTGACTTATTCAAATGATTGGGCAAAATGCAACAAAATAATTAAAGAAATAATAAAGCAGAAGTTTAAAAGCATATGGTAGTCTATTTCTATAGATATCATAAACATTAATTACCAGAATTTCAGGAAAGTGCAAAGGATTGGGTAATATAGAGCGAGACTAACACAAGGAAGTGGAAATAAATGAAAGGAGATAGCCAACAAGAATATTCAGTCAATTATAGGACTGAACAGAAATATGAAGCTATATGAACAGTAGACAGATGTGAATCAATTTCTCATTTTAATGTTCTACTAAATCAATGAATAATTAAGGACTTCTTTAACAATGAGCAAGTCAGGGACTCCTTGGTTGCACAGGGGTTAAATCTCAGCACATGAAGCTATCCACAGCCACTGCAGCACAAGTTCGATCCCCAGCCAGGGAGATTCCCACAAGGCACAGCCGACCTCTCCTGTCTCGCCCATCGCTCCCCTCAGCAGTGTATTTCAGTCAATCTGCCTGCTCTGCTCCCCACTATGTCTCTGGTGAAGCCTCTCAACCCCCACACCTCTGGCCTACACCCCAGGTCTTGTATGCATCATAAATAAATTTAAAAAACAAACAAACAATGAGCAAGTCATTTGGTATTTTAAGGATGTTCACATTTTATACTTCTTTTAATATTTAATACTTAATTAACTTTATACTTTGAATGACTCTGGTAAAAGCAGAGACATCTGGTAGGTGCCTTCTATATGGTACAACCTTTCAAAAGGTTGACATTTTTACTAATATTACTTTGCAATTTCAGACATTTCTCATATGTTCTTTTCCTTTGTTTCTTTTTCTTTCCAAAGAATATTAGTGTGTAAGAGATTGCCCCCTCATTAAGTGATAGGAATGTGTCTTAAGTCTATCTAGACACAACTATGTTCTCAGAGAGAGAATTCATAAAATTTGAAGGAAGAAAAATTTATTTAGTTACTAGTCTTACCAAAGAGTAAACTGCAGTAACTAAATATATATGATCCCCAAGCTGCGATGAATTCAAAGGTAAAAAATGTTTTAACTTGAGCCTAAGTTTAGAACCTACAATTCACAAATGTGAAAAAAAAACAGCAAAACAAAAGAGATCGAGACTATTCTGACTGGAAGGTCTCAGAGAAGAAACTTCTCAGAAGAAGCCAAGAATAATCATTTGCAAAAGTTCTATGAAGTACAAGTGTTACTTCTAGCCTCTTGAAATTTACATGAGTGTTAAACTTAAACTTAAAAAAACTCAATTTAAGTTTCCTAGATGGTTTTTGTGAAATAAACAGTTTGGCCTTAAGATTTCTGAGGAACAATTAACAAAGATAAAGATCAGGGTAATGTAAAAAAAAAAAAGATTATCTTCACCATCTTTAAGTAGAAAATAAAACAAAACTAGGGGCCACAGATAAGGATAAGAAATGGACACATGAACTTTCTCTTCTCTTGATTTGCACTGTGGCTCTAGAATGGACATCACCATGGTCAAGGAGCTTATCCTGACTTCCTGGTCAGACTGGTGATTTCTAGAGCCTGGTAATGGTAACACACTTTCTATTTCATAAAACAAACCCCTAAACAGCTAGAGATGTTCCTTAAAGAACTTTTTAGATAAGGGTAGTCTGTGATACAAGTTTTATCTTCTGGTGGCCTTTTCATTTTTTATTCTTTAGTGAAAAAATCATATAAAATATTAGCTAACTAGAAACCTACAGTAACTGCTCTGGATATTGAACCCTCATCAAGGAGTAAGGTTTTGGAGTTTATGTTTAGTTTTCCCATCTTTTTTTCTGGAATCTTTCACCCACCTTCTCTGTACTTGTGCTCTAGAACCAATTCCTTTGATATACCTGAAAAAAAAAAAAGCATCATAGTAAATTTTTTTAGCCTCTGAGATCTTGGTACCCAACTTACTCTTAATACTAATAAGTTATACCTTTCGCTGTATTATTTTCGGCAAATAGAGGTAAACCATAGATATACCATATCTATTTCCATATGTTCTGATTAAGTGAAATAAGTCTCTATTTTCTAATTTACATACACAACAAATATATAGCATTTACTTCCTGAATAAGTAGGAGAATCATTACAGTTTTATCAATGGAAAAGAGGCATCCAGTTAAACAAGCTCTCTATACCATATAAACTCTTTAAGATTTGTCAATGTTTCACATTTTGAAAAAAGTATGTATGTCTCATTGATCTTTAGAGTAGATTCCAGAGGGCTGTGCTAGGGGTTTGATCCCTGTTTCTAGCATAAGAAAGTGTTTCTATTTTAAATATGTTCATTCATAAAGATCAATATTCATATTAAATTTTAAAAAGGTAGCTTTTTATAAAATATTACCTAAAACCAACTTCCGCCTCTACCTCAAAATTATTTTTAGTTTTAGTTTTTATTATTTTTTTCTCTCAATGTTTGGGAACTTCCCCAGAAGCACATAAAAATTTTAGCCAGGCGAGCAGCCACAGAAGGTTACAAAACAGCTTGAAACTAGCTGTGTTCATTTCTCTAAGTTATTTGTTTATTCATTCTGCTGTTGCTAGCAAGAAGACATGTCAATATAATTTTCTTTTATTTTTATATTAGAAAGATATTTTATTACACCTTAAAATGTAACTCAGAGGATGTAGTTAAAATGTAATTATAATGATACCAGCCCTTTCCTTCAGGACCCAGTGATATTGCTGGAAGTAGCTATTAAACTTTGTTGTATGACCTCAAGGGGAAAATCTCTCTTGTTCTGTAAAATTTTCAGAAGTTGCTGTTTGCTTTTCAGGACCAAGAATCATTTTAGGAGGCAGAAACTACATTTATTAACTAGTTATTCATTGTATTGGATGCATACTGTTTTCTGACCAATTGGAGCTTGCATAGTATTCTTGGTTTTCAGTTTTTGACTATGTGTTTATCTGCATTATGTTGTCATTTGGTTTGCTCTTATCTCATGACTTTCTTAATTTTCATGCACCCAGATTTTTTCAATGGATATCAGTTCCCATTCTAGTTATCCAATTGCTATGTGACAATCTACTTTAAAACTTTGTGGTATAAAACACCAATTTATTATTTTCTCATGAGATTCTGTGAGGTCACTTGACTCAGTTCACCTTCTCACATGGGATTTCCATTTGAGACTTTCAGAGAAGGCGAGGTGCACGAATGACCTGAAAACTTGATTGGGCTACACATCCAAGATGGTACCTCTCCACAAGACCTCTCTTTCTGTCACAGTAGGCTAAACTTCATCATGGTGCTAAGGCCTTAAAATACTCAGTATATTAAAAACTTATTAAAACTAACTGAATGTGTTACTCTAAGAATAAAAGCTTCCATGCAAATTATATTCTGTTCTATCTCAAGCTGCCACCCCCATTGTTTTTCATTAGTTCCAGGATCTCAAGAGCAGAGAACAAAAGTTTTGTGCGCTAAGTCTGCAGCTATTATGAAGTTATTGTCATTATATTGGTCAAATCAGTCACATTTAAAGAAGTATGGAAATAGTTTCCACACCTGATGGAAAAGTGGCAATGTCACATTACAGAAGAGCTTGTAGAATGGGCAGTGGCGTTGGAGTCATCTTCAGAAGATATAATGTACCTGAGACAGCCCCTGATAGCAATATATGAATTGAACATTGGCTGGAAATGACTCTCAAATTGTTTGGTGTGCTTGTATCAGTCAGGGTTCTCCAAAGAAACAGAACCAATAGGAGAGATGTACACACACACACACACACACACACACACACCTCATATATATGCATTTGAATAATAAAAAAAAGGTTCAAAGGATTCCTTCATGGTTTCCATTTAATTAATATTGATTCTTTTTTTTAAAGTGTGACTCATATTTCTTGACATTAGATTATCCTGACACGAGTGATGATGAGCATTTTTTTCATGTGCTTATTGCTCATGTTTTTCTTCGAGAAGTGTCTATTTAACTCTTCCTGGAGTTGTATGTCCAGTTTCTCTCCCAGATTTTGAGAAGGCTTTCTATATTATTTCTTTGAATACACTCTCTATTTCCCTTTGGGATACACATCATCCTTATGTTGTCTTTCCTAATACAGTAAGATTACTCTAAAGTTTTTCTTTATTTTTAAAACTCTTATTTCTTTCTCTTCTTCCAGCTGTATCTTTTTGTGGATTATGATCTTTGTGATCACTGGTTTGACCCTCCATTTAGTCTGTTCTGATTCCATAGTTCCTCGAGAACTTTTGATCTAACCTATTGAGCTTTTGTACAGCCAGAATCTTTATCATTTTTATATTTAAAGCTTCCACTTCTACCTTCTGTTCATTAATTTTATTGTAAGTTTTCTTTGCCTTTCTGAATTTTGTTGTAGCTCTTTTGTTAGCTTTTCAGAGTTATCTCGTATTGCGATGACTTGCATTTCTGTGTTTTCTTTTATTGCTTTGATTTTGTTTATCATAGCAATTTTGAACACTATCTGATAGGGAGATATAATCTTTCATATCTTTATGGTTAGATTCTGGAGCATTGTTCTCTCCTTGTGATGACATATTCTCTTGCGGTCTCCGGGTACCATGTGTTACATGTTTTTTGTCTTCCCATTTGACTGTTTTAATGTGAACTATTTAAAAAAATAAAATCTCTAGCAGTAACTTAAAACTACTTTCATTTTCCTTCAGGGATCTCTCCTATTGTTTGATTTGCTCTGATTTTATAATTTTGGCCTTTGCTAGCTTCCGTAGGTACTGAGACTTAATTCATTTTGTTTTTGAAGTTTATGAATTAGCAGGATGGCCGAAGAGCCCAGCCAATGGTGTGGATGTGCTGGAGGTGGGGGTGTGTGGCTCATCATTGTGGAAACAGCTATATCTCTTCTCTCTGGGTTTCTAGATCTGAAATTTTGTATCCTGTCAGTGCACTTCAAAAGTCAGTATCGGTTTCAAGTGGTCTGGGGAGTTGGGCACAGTCCAGAGCACTGTCTCCCCTCCCTACTGGTGACCAAGCATGAGTGGATCCCTCCAGCTCCTCCACAAGAAGTGTGTGAGCCTCCATATTGTTTCACTTCTCCTCCCAGGGCCTCTGGCTGGGCTGACAGCCCCACTGTTCCCTTGCCTTGGATGGCAGCCTCAGACATCTCTCTCTACCCAGCTCCTGTCCATCTGAATGTGAGTCTCCTCAGCATCTACTCTCTCCAGCCCATATTAGTGTCTGAAGTCTCAGGCGAGCTCCAGTTTTGAGTCAAGTCACGGGACTCTCTGGGTGTAATGTTCGATAGTTCATTGTTAAATGTTCCACTTGGATGAAGGAAAGCCACTGTTGCCATTTTGGTAAAGCTTCTCCTTTCTTCTTATTCATTCCCACTATTAATTTTCTGTCACTATTCCGATTTAAAATTTTATTTCATATTTATATTAAAGTGTAATTTCAGTTAAGATTTTTGCCAATCAACCTTCTTGTGTGTGTGGGGAGGGGCATCCCATTTCTTACCCCACCCAAAATCAAACCAAATATGAGGTTATCATATGTAACATAAATTGATTAAACTTGAATTTAGGAGAAATAATAAATCATTTATTTAGTATAAGTATGTCCCAAATATTTCATTTAAAGGGTATGAGATATACTTACACTAAAAAAAATATTATTTATCTAAATTCAAATTTCACTGGGCATCCTGTATTTTTATTTGTAAGTCTGGCCATTCTAATAAAACTCTTATTTCCCTAATGTATATGGTTTGCCCTTCCCAAGCATGTCAAAACTTTGGGTGTCTTGATTCATGCATTCGAAACTGCCTGTCATTCCACTGAGTTTTAGAAATAAGATATTGTCCATGAGCTGAATTGTTCACTGACTCATCTAACCTTTCCCATTCTGAATCTCTCGTTTTCTTTCATAATAGTAACACATTTATAGAATTGCATTTTTATTTGTGATAAAACCCATAGAGAGAATATACATACACATCACATAAAAGTACATGAGGATGATAATTAGGCCTAATATACAGTGTAGGCTAGGTAGTAAAGAACTACACATATATTGCATAGTGTCATTAATATCGATGAACCTCACCTTAGATGCACTTCTTGCACCAAGAGTATGCTGTAGCAGTTAGTAAAGGTGCAAAGTTAAAAATACTATTTATAGAACGACAGCCCTCAAAATATTCAATCAAACTCGATCTCGTGGAATGGTTTACCAATTTTTAAATGGCTCTGGTTCACAATGACCTTTCAAAAATATATTCAAAAATATACCATGGAAAAGCAACAAGAAGCTCATTGCTTGCAGAAGCAATTACAAAAAAATCACTTGGGAACAGTAGCACCATTCCAGACAATAATACACACATTTGTTATATTGCACCTTCCTGAGTTGAACTTTGAAAATGGTAGCCACACAAAATGCCAGAATGGATGAGTTCCTCCCAGGCTAGCCCTTCACTGGTGTTAGTAATAATCTTGACCATCAGAGCCACCATATCCTTGCCCTTTATAGTAGCTATACTCATCCTCATAGATTCTGTAATTGTCCCCACGAGGTTCTCCATTCTCATTTTCATAGACTTCATATCCATTGTCATATTCACTGGTGCCTGTTTGCTCATACTCTTCATATTCAGGGGTGGTGGTTTCCCCTAATGGGGGGGTAGTAGTCTCATAGACCTCCTGTGGTGGGGTGGTAGGTTCAGTCCCACCATTTGGAGAGGTCGTTGTCTTAGCGATGCCCTTGTCCTGTTTTTCAGCCACTGTAGTTACTTCTGCATTTGCTTTTGTGGTACTTTCTTCTTCACCTGCTTCTTCACCATTGTCTCCACCACTTCTGCCATTTCCATTGTCTACATCTGTGCTGTTGGTGCTGGTTCCATTTATGCCTTGCTCATTTTCATCCACTTCTGCTTCGTTTTCTTCATTTTCTTCTTCCTCTTCCTCTTCTTCATCACTTTCTTCCTTTTTTGTAGACTTGTTTCCAGTAGGCCCAGCCTGTAAAGAAAAAGTTGAATCTAAATCTAGCATGAAAAATGAGAAACCTAAGGTCTTTATTTCATCCAACACAACCTGTACTGACAACTTCGTTCTAGATGTAATTTTGAAATGAAGTAAATTTAACTTGCGAAAGAATTGGTGGAAGTCTTAAAATTTCAGAATTAGTACTTTCATCTTCAATTTTGATGGAAAAATGTACCTGAAAAGTAAACATCCTCTGTGGCAGATGCTTCCTATAACTCTGCTACTCACTCTTCCTTGTTTTGGAATATTCTTGCCTGAAATACGATGGTGTCTTTCAAAAGCTTTTACCCAATGGTAAGATGCTTGCCCTTAGTCTTTTGTTATAATGTAGAAAGTCAGTGTAATAATATGGAAAGATGATTTGCCTGGGGAAAAAAGTTTTTCCGGGCCTCCCCGGTGCTGCAGCAGTTAAGCACTGCACTGTGGAGCTGTCAGCAGCGGCAAAGCAAGTTTGATGCCCAGCCAGGGAGATTCCCACGTGGTCAGCAGACCTCTCCTGCCTTACCCGCTGCTCCCCTCAGCAGTGTATTTCCTTCGATCTGCCTGTTCTGCTCCCCACTCTGTCTCTGGTGAACCCTCTCGATGCCCCACGCCTCTGGCCTGTACCCCAGCTTGTATGCATAAATAAATAAATCTTTTTTTTAAAAAAGTTTTTCCTTATTTGTAAAAATGAAATTACATCTGCTCTGGCTTATCCATGAGTTAATGTAGATAACATAAAATATTATGGGTATATAATCAGGATAACATGAGACTTCACTAATGAAATAAAATAAGATTTAACGTTTTGGAAGAAATACTACCTTTTTGGGAAGATGGATTGCAGCAAGACCTATGGTCACTAATGCAGGTGTGCTCTCCTCCCCATAGCCAGGTGTTGCAGTAGAAAGGGTGGTGTTCTCGGCTTCAGAGTCTTCATCTTCATTTCCATCAGAGTCTTCATTTTCTTCATTATTTTCTTCTTCATTTGAAGTCTCCTAATGAAATATATCCAGAGCAAAAGAAATTATTTTAGCTGAAAGATAATTCTTTTTTAAATATATATTTTTATTGTTATTTATATCTTTTACATTTTGTATTCCCCTTGGGTAGCCCACCACCAATTCACCCGTTATCCATCTCCGTGGACCCTTGTGTCCTTTTCTACTCCATTTTGTGCCTTTATCCTCCCCCTCCCCCCATTCTTATTAATATTTACAGTATCATGATAGTATGTTATATAACATGGTAGATTCATATATTTCTTACAAATATGATGAGAATTTTAACCTTTTAAAATACTTCATAGAAGACCTATAAGGTAAGATTATTGTTTGCACTCTTTAGAAAAGGAAAGTGAGTTCAAAAAAGGCTAAATGATGTGCTTATGGTCTTACACTAAGTGATGAAATTGTACCTTTCTAATTGAAAAGGCTGAGTTCTCTTTAATGTACCATGACGTTTTTGATGATGATTAAACTTTATATGATTTGGCCACACTAAGGATATTTTTTCCAGAAAGGAGTTTATTTTTTATAGAAACCCCTTTTTTCCAAAAAAATTGTGTGACTTAGAACTACCAAAAAATGAATATACTTCATTTCCTTTCAACTTTATTTAAAGAAAAAATGACATTCAATTTAAAATCCATTTACATAAAAGGAATCTAAGTTGGGAAAGAAGAATAAAACTATCATTATTGCAGGTAACTTGATAATATCTATAGGAACCCTAAAGACGCCACTAGAAAAACTACTTGAAACAACAGCTTAGTACAATGAAGTGGCAGGTTACAAAATCGATAATACAAAGATCAGTGGCTTCTCTATATGCAAACAAGCTAGAAAAGAAATAAATCAAGAAAACAACTCCATTTGTAATGACAGCAAAAAAATTAAATACTTATAAGTAACAAGTTCATCATCACTTAATACAAGAAATGCAAATTAAAATTACAGTGAGATATCATTTCACTCCTGGAAAAAAATGGCTAACATTAAAAAGACTAAGAACAAACAGTGTTGCTGAAGATGTGAAGGAAAATAGAAATTTTGTATACTTTTGGTGGTAATGAAGACTGGTCCAGCCCTTATGGAAACAGTAAGAAGGTTTCTCAAAATATTAAAAATAGATCTGCCATATCATCCAGCAATTCCAGTCCTAGGTATCTACCCAAGAAGGCTAAACCTTATTTCAAAGTTTTATATGCACTCCTGTGTTCTTTGCAACATTGTTTACAATAGACAAGTTATGGAGTCAACCTAAGTGCTCAGACAGCTGGGTGGTTTTAAAAGATAAGGTACAGGGCCTCCATGGTGGTGCAACGGGTTAAGTATCAGCCTATGAAGCTATCTGCAGCCACTGCAGCATGAGTTTGATTCTCGAGCCAGGGAGATTCCCACATAGTGCAGCAGACCTCTCCTGCCTCGCCTGCTGCTCCCCTCAGCAGTGTATTTCAGTCGATAACCCTGTTCTGCTCCAGGCTGTCTCTGGTGAATCCTCTTACACCCCCAAACCTCTGGCCTACACCCCAGTTCTTGTATGCATAAATAAATCTTAAAAAAAATGTGGTACATATAGATAATATGTAATAGTACTGAGCCATAAAAAAAGACGAACTGTTGCCACCTGACACAATATAGATAGAACTGGAAGGGATAATGCTACACAAAATAAGTCAAAAGAAGAAAGACAAATACTAGATGGTTTCAATTATATGTGGAACATAGAGTAACAAGCAAACAAACAAACAAAAAAAATGGACAGAACTAAACCAAGAGCAAACCCTGTACATTTGACCATAGATTTGAGGCTACCAGCAAGGGAGGGGGATAGTAGAGAGCACGGTCTGGAGGGATTCAATGAACTGTGCTAGAGGACGATGGGTGCCTTAGTAATAGGTATGATGTGGTGACAGACATCTGAAGAGCCAGGATTCCATACCTCTGAATCAGACACAGTGTTGTAAGACAATTTTATCTCAATTTAAAAAAATCTGCTAATATATGTTAGTTCTGTGTTATATACAGTATTCAAATAATTTCAGGCATTTAATGCAATTTTTCATGCAATGAAGAAACTAAGCACTCCAAGAAATCTGTAGTGGTATATTATATTATTGCATGGAGATAGTTTTTACAAGTTAACATGCCTCAAATGAATAATTATTATAATCTTTAACATTTCATTCTTTCGTTTTAATCCATGATATTAGGCAATTGTTTGTTAATTGAGCTAGTCTCCTAATGTAATTCATAGCTAATATTAAAAATCATGTATTTATACATATAGAATATATTGATTTTAAATGAGTACTGGAAAATTGAATGCACTTCAATGTATTTCTAGAGAGTGTGTTAGTGTAATTTTAATTAAGCATCCTATATTTTATGAGTTAAAGCCAATAAAACTCAGATATATCCTGTCTTATTACTAAAACAAAATGACTAAAGAATATATTTGTTACATCAAATATGTAAATTCCCCAAATATGAACTCTTGGGACTAATAGAGTCCATCCCAAAACAATCTCTAGCTATTTGTGCCAAATATCTCATCAATATTATGCTGTCTATATTATTTTCCGTGTTTATTCTTTTTTCCAACAAACTCAACCTTTCAAGAGTAGAAAGAAAGATCTTTAGAGCAGTGGAATATGAAACTTGGGTCCGATACCCTCACTTCACAGCTATAAATCTGAGGATCTAAGGGCCTATGGAATCAATGTCTTATATGAAGTTAAACAGATGGCAGCTTAATGGCATCAGGGTCATAACTAAAGAGCCAAGCTCTCAACTCATAGATTTCTGTTTCCTCCAACAACATCCTTTCTTTTCCTAGATATTTTATTTAAGAATATCCTGCTGCACTGAGTTTAATAGGAAAATGGTCATCTGTTGATGGATATTAGGCCTCAAATGGAATAGGAAAGTATGCAATTATTTGTGCTTTAAGAAATATTAATCCACTAAACTGGCTGAAATAATTAGAAGATACAAGTGTCGGTGAGAATATACAGCAACTGGAATCCTCATATACTGGTGGTAGGAATGTATACTAGTGCCCCTGACTGGGAAGCTATTTGGATATATAAATTAGGTTGAACATACATGTATCTTTTGATGTAGAAATTTAAATTCTATCAATAATACCCCCCACACACACACACACCCCTCCGGCCTACACCTCAGCTCTTCTATGCATAAATAAATAAATGTTTTTTAAAAAAGAAAAGAAACTGAGCGAGGCAGGATGACGAGATATGGAAGAGTAGAGTGCGTAGTACAGTTCCTCCTCAACATGGGAATCGTAACCTATGGTCTCTGGGCCCCTGGGTCAGAAGATTTCACAGCTAACATCTAGGAACACCATACACATTAAGAGACCGTTGGCAAAACTTTGAGTGTGTGTGTTTTCTTCAGCATGTGAAAGAAGTTCAGTCTTCCTCCACCCCAACCGCTTTTGCAACAAAAGAGGAACCATTGCCTAAGAGGAGGCAATGCCATCTCACTGGGAATCTAAGTGGCAAGTCAATTTTATAATCACTGTTCAGCAAACAGCTGTAGTTCAATGGATTACTCTTTGTTTTTGTGAAGAATACTACATGGAACTCCAGACAAAATTTTGTGGGATTTGGTAGGTGGCATTTTTATTGGTATTGGCTTGACATTCTTGTAAAACCTTCCTTTAAAGATTGTGGGGGAAAATTATGGTACCAGAAATGTTACTATTACAGTCTAAAAAAAAAAATCAGGTTAATGATTTGTCACTTTTAAGTTTCCCACATAGTTTTGTTTTCAAGATAGCAGACCTTTATCCCTAAGCTATTTTGGACTGTCATAGTCCATTCATAAATAGTACCTAAGAATACCTGAATTTAGAAGGTTACAATCCAGTGGATAGCTATAATTGACCATACAAGAAAATGTGCCCAATTAGTATGTTTCCTTGGACAAGAATGTTAGTTATAAACACATTAGAACAATTTTAAAGATATATAGATGGATTTTAGACCATGAGCTACACTAATTGTAGTAGTGTAGTAATTTGTAGTACTGTACAGGAAAATATATGTGCATCTTGGGTATTTACATTTCTGTAAAAATATGAATTTCATATTTCAGACAAAAAACAGACATGAAGTTTCCATTAAAAAGAATGGTGCTCCTTGATAGGGCAAGAAAGGCAGATGAATCACAGTAATACTGTCAATGATATGGTTGGCTTTCATATACTATCCACTTAGTGCACTGACATTTTTAAGTTCAAACCTTAAAACAATTATTACACTAAATTTTGGATTATTTTGAATTTGTCTTTTATGATCATGATCCATCCACCTGAATATAAACAATAATTTCCATTTATCAGAATTCACACTTCCATTTAAATGTATTTATTTTGGTTTTATATGTCATTTATAGGTAACCTTAACCCACACTACAACAGTATGTTGAGCAGGTCATTTTAGTCAATTCTAATTTAAATAATATCCCACTAGACTAACATAGAAGAATGTGGGTGACTCTAAGTTAGAAAAGGCTACTTATTGAGTAGACAGTACAGTAAACTAGTTTCCTATTTGTTGTGCTGCCTGGTTTATTTATGGAAAAAAAAAACAGCATAAATTTCTTACCTCTTCTTCCTCGTCAGAGCTGTCACCATCTCCATTTTCTTCAGATGAGTCACTACTGCTCTAAAATGTTAATGTGAATTCATACAAATATAAGCTTATATTAACAGCAAAGGAAATCACCTTTGGGATAAGATAAAATACACACAAATATTTATTCAAACTCATTTCCTTCTTTTTCTGTAACCACCCCTACGGACACTAGATATCTAAATGGAGCCTCCCCTGAAGATTCTGTCACGTTCTGCCCTGCAAATTCTATGATTCTGATGACCCATTTAAAAACCCTGGATCTTAGAAAACATAGCTTCACGAAACCTCAGGGTTTTAGATTAGATCTCAGAAAAGACTCAAGCCCCCATCCTGCCCAGGGTAGTCCCTGTTGGGGTCTTCCTCCGGTGGTCACTTCATCCACCCAAGAAAGGGAATGCTTGTCCCCAATGGTGCAAAAAAGAACAATTAGACCTGCTCTTCATTACTATGGCCTTAATGGTTGTGCCTTCCTTAGCCCAGAGGGACAATAGTATAGTAATATAGTTCGATAAATATAAGCATTATATAATACATATTTGTATTATGCTTAAATGCTTATATGTGATATATAAAATATACATATTTCATAAATATATATTATACAATATATCTTTATTTGTCCGTTGAATTATCTGTAATGGACAGCATATTTTTGCAACATGTTTTGCCTGTGAAAGGCTTTAGTTGTTTTACAAGCGTCCTGCCTTCTTACTGTCTCAACTACATCATTCTTCAATTAGTATGGTTAATTAGTATAAAATTGCGTGAAATACCTTGAAATTTTCGTATTCCTTCTTTAGTATTTTCCTTTTTCATTTATTCCTTATTTCTAAATTGTCACTACATTTTATTGATTCTTCTGAAAGTCTCTCATATATTTACACATACATGTGAGTATATATATGAACTATTACTTTTTCCAACTTATAGCACTCCATTTATTCAACCCCAATGTCTGTATTTCAGGCATTGTATTGAAAATGTATGTTGTAACAAGAAGTTGGAAATAAGGGCAGTTTCCCTGTGTGAAGCACTGTGATGACTCAGATAAATCTGGCATATTTAAATATAAAAAGTATCAACATTATAAATAAAGTTCCTACTTTCTGAGAGTTCACACACCAATCACATATTGTTTGAACTCTAAAAAGCAATGTATTCAATTTAAAATGCTTAGTGTGTTAAACTTACTCACACTTGCATTTCTATAGCCAAGCAGATAGATAAGCTAAGATAGACTAATAAATTTGCAATCAATGAAACATCTTTCATGAATGTTGATATTTTAAAAGTGATAATGTATAAACACAGATTTGTTTGAATATTGCATGAATTTCTAAGCCAATACAACTTAATGTATGTTTGGATGATAATCTAAGCATTAAGTACTTAATAGGCTTAAGTAAATCCAAATATAGGACACTAAGACTTAATAGACTTGTATGTCTACTTATGTATTTGCCACAGTTCTTTTTATTTTTAAATAAAAATAATAAAGTTATGGAAAACATATATATATATTATATATATATTATAAAAGTAGACATATAAAGGGAAAAATTCTGGAAATCCAAATTTTTTAAAGAGAGGGAATAGAGCATGGGTCAAACTCATAGATCAAGAAATACATTTTATTGCATTCTATTATGAAACAACTATCTTACTTACAAATGCTACATTCACACTACTTGCAAAACTGTGAAAATTTTGTATGTTAAAGAGCTACTTAACAATCTATGAATTTTGGGTCTACCAGTGATGGACTATATAACCACACCTAATCTTTTCACTATGGACATTTAAATCAGATAGTGTGTGTGTGTGTGTGTGTGTGTGTGTGTGTGTATACACAAATGCATATATACATTTCTAGGTGGGAATGTGTTTAAGTATCTCATATTTCAGGAAAGTTGAGGACCTAATTAGAAACATAAATTTATTATCATTTCCATTTAGTTTAAGAAAGCAAAGTTTCAAATGAACACTATTTATGGGCCTGAGGTGAACCAAAGAGTAGAAGACAATTCTGAAAAACCACAATTCCTGTATCATTTGTGCTTTTATTTCTGTGTCTACACACATTCCCCATAATTATTATGGTGCTAAAAATACTTTAAGATTATCACTTCCTATCACTGTATGAGTTAGAGATGGGTCAGCCCAACATTTGGTGGGATCCTGGCCAAGCCACTGCACTAAGGCATCGTTTCAGCATTGTGACTGCCTCCAGCTTCTCGGGAGTTCTGGGTCAAATGGTGCATAATTGGTGCCCTGAACCTAAGCTGTATCATAATAAAAATAGAGCAATTCTGGCTTGTTGTATTTTAAAATCAACATCACAACCTCGAGTTTTCAAAGGCCCTCTTCACAGGTAGCCCAGTAAAAACAGAAAATCTTATTTTTAGTTTTTTCCTTGTTGTTTACAAATTTTAAGGATGTTTTGTTTTTCTGTCAAGCTTCTTAGTTTATGAAGTCCTCTCTTTGTTTTGCAGTTTTTGAGACACATTTTCTTTAAAATTATATTCCAATGTATAACATATTGCTCTAGCAAACTATACAGGTCAAACATTCAGAAAATCTTTGGCATTCACCATTAATTATCAAGAATTTTTTTTAAAAAATGATCTCTGTTGGGTCTCCCTGGTGGTGAAGGGTTTAAATCTCAGTGCTGTCAAGCTATCACCAGCCACTGTGCTTGAGTTCAATCCCTGGCCTGGGAACTAATCTACATGGCGCAGCAGACCTCTCCTGTCTCACCTGCTGCTCCCCTCAGCAGTGTATTTCAGTAGATCTGCCTGTTCTGCTCCCCACTCTGTCTCTGGTGAATCCTCTGAACCACTCCCCCCTTCCCCCTGCCCACATGTACCTCTGGCCTACACCTCAGCTCTTGTATGGATAAATTAAAAAAAATTAATCTTTAAATAAAATAAAATAAAATGGTCTCTGTTCTTTATGAAGTCAATTTTCCCCCTATCTTTTAAAGGATTCTAAATTACTAAGTGTAGAATAGTTGTATGATAGAGTTAAATTAACCATAACAAGATGATTAATGGTCTCGTCTTTGAATTAATTGTCAACAGCTCATAAAATTGTCCCATTTTTGTCTGTCATTTAGTCAAAATATCTGAATTCAATGTGACAACATATTTCATTTTATTATATCATTCTAGACTGGGCCCAAATGATTTGACTCTATGTGCTTGTGTATCTATTTTAAAAGAGAACTTAGGAGGACATTAAATCTTATTATAGTAAACACAAACTTTTTTATAATAAGTATAATAAGTATTCTATCCATGAATTTCATTGATATTTGAACTGGGTAATTAATTGAAATTAAATTTAATTCCTTTTAAATTGAAATAGATGAGGAGAAAATGTAATTTTTATACTTACCTGCACTGGAAATCGTTTTAGAGGAGGATAAAAGTAGGCATGCTTGTAAAGAGAATATCGTGGCCAGTACTTAAAAACCTACATAAACAAAACAAATGACAGTTATATTTAATATGCACTAAATCTAGAGTAAGGCCAAGGAAGTATGCTAAAATTAATTACCGCATTTTCTTCAGAATCCTGTAGTTTGGCCCTTCTATAAAAATTTTTCATCTGTTTAAAAGAGTATTTAATTATTATACATTCTCTCTTTAACATAAAAAGAAAATCAGAAATGAAAACAGGTTTTTAATAAAGAACTTACTGAGAAAGCACAGGTCACTCCCAAAATACTGAGCAAAATTAAAACAGTCTTCATTTTGGTGATTGCTTCTGGAATTAATGAAATGGTATGGTAAAGTTAATAAATATTAAAACTAAGAGAGTAACATTTTGCTCATAGTAAAGACAAAGAATTTAATTTGTTTTCATTTCTTTCCAAATACAGTTTTGATTATGAAGACCAAATTTCTGCTTTTGTTTTAAATGTTTCTTTCTATTTAAAGTTGTAGAAGACTCACTCTACCCCTGTTTAAATAATTCTGAGTTCCATGTTTGGTTTTAACCTTTCTGCTGTCATCTCTCATTGGAAGACCATTTCATCACTGCAAGGGACTTGAACACTTACTGTACTTCACATTGGGTTGAGGAAGTTCCCTATTGGCATCAAAATACCAGCTAAATCAATGGAATTGTTAGCGTATTAATATGATCTGTTGGTTCTCTTTATCATTAAAAACTAAGCAAAAATTGAATACATTTAAATGGGTGAATTGGTGGTGGGCTACCCAAGGGGAATACAAAATGTAAAAGACATAAATAACAATAAAAATATATATTTAAAAAATAAATAAATAAAAATAAATAAAATTTCTTATTTACACAGTGGGAAAAAATAAATAAATGGTTGTTTTTATGCTATCGATCTTACAGGCAGATTTTAGTTTCTGTGTAGGTTTTGAACTAAAATTTCATGTGTAAAATAGACAGTAGGAGTCATTTCCCTATGAATGAATGCCATAAAATACTTGGTATCTTTTTATGTGTGTGAAATGATGTGCATTTTATGAAATTTATTCTCATAGCATGTAACACCAAACAGTCATGTCTAAAGATGATTCAGTGACATCAGAGGTTCACCTTAAGATATCAGGGGCAAGTTTCCTTAAATTGGGTCATTCTCCAGCTCTGTTTAAACTTTCCTTCATTATTATGGGAGAGTATCATTGAATGTACCAAGGGCCTAGGTTCTGGGTAATAAGTATGATGTAGACTTCAATTCTGTGGAAGAACTGAAGATATGATTCTCAGAGTGGAAATATTATATAAATACCTGGTGTTTGTAACCAATCAAAAACCTCAATTCCCCATAGATACTTCATAAGTAAAAGGAGACAGGCAGTGAAATCCTACCCTATTTTATTTTAGCCTATTTGATCAAATCCTGTTTTATTTGAGGTTGAATAAACTTAGCTGAAAGCCAATTCACACCCACCCATTTGCCCGGACAGACACAATTGATGAGAGTGCTTTCTCACAGAATGACAGCTTTGGCAACATTTTAGAAGAGATATGTAATAGTGATGGCAATTTCTCCATAAGTACACTAGGAAAAGTAATATTTAGAATGTATAAAACTGATGTCATTATATCAGTTCAAGGTCAGTTTTTTTTTTTAAAGATTTATTTATTTATACACACAAGCTGGGGTACAGGCCAGAGGCGTGGGGCAGCGAGAGGGTTCACCAGAGACAGAGTGGGGAGCAGAACAGGCAGATCAGAAATACACTGCTGAGGGGAGCAGTGGGCGAGGCAGGAGAGGTCTGCCGTGCCATGTGGGATTCTCCCTGGCTGGGTGTCGAACTCGCATCGCGTGCTGCCGACAGCTCCACAGCCCAGCGCTTAACCGCTGTGCCACCCGGGAGGCCCCTCAAGGTCATTTTTTATTTTGTCATCATTAACCAAAATTTATTGTGTCCTTATTGAGCATCTGACATAAAATAAACATTGCATGGAGCAAGTGTTGAGGTCCAGAGAAGCTGTCTTGAGTTCTAGTCACATTCTATTTGTGGCAGAGTGGTTGATTTTGATGCCTTTACTTTCTCACCATCCTCTCCACTTTAGTAAAGTTCTTGATAGTCACTTGAGAAAAGAGATGCCTTGATAGTGGGTTTGGTGTGGTAATATACACCTGAATAGGTGTGATCCCATACCTCTGAATCATATGCAGTGTTGTAAAACAATAAAATAACAAATTTTAAAATAAAAAATAAATAAATTTAAAAAATAAATTTCAAAAAAAGAATACTGCTCCTGAAGGAAGTCCCTATGTGTAAGAAGCTTTTGTTGCTGTTGGGGGTACTCTGAATAATATTTTGAATTTTGCCACCCATGATCGAGTCCACCATAAAACAGAATTATTGTTTTGCAGCTTAATGAAAAGTTGGAATATTTATATCTTAAAAAGGAAAAACTTAAAATGTAGAACGGTAGAAGGAATTTTTATTACACAAATTTTTCATAGCAAACCACAAAACAACAAAATGAAAACATAACAGGGTAATATAAAAAGAACCAAATGATTCATGGAGGCAGCAATTGACTCATTTTAAATCTCATTTTATTTACTTTGTGATTCATCAAAAGCAAAGACCTCTATGGTGACCACTACTAACCCAGAGAACAATTCAAACATTCTTACAGGATAGTTTTGAGAATCTAATTATGTTTTTATTGGGGAGTATATGATAAACTACCAACATTATTTGATTCTCTAGTACTGTATTTTTTCCATACTGACTTTAGAGCTATTAATACTTTGAAACCAAGTGTATAACATATTGAATATATATATATATATATATATATATATATATATATATATATATATAGGACATATATATATATATATATATATATATATATATAGGACAGATTAAGCATAATTTATGAAGAAATCTACATACATTGAGGCAGATTGCAAAGATGAAATAGTATTACTACAGGCAGATTATCTTGAATACATCAAAATGAGGAAATAAACAGAAATCTAAAAGGTGTAGAGATAGAAAGTGGGAGGCATAATCTTCTAGCTCATATGTATAATATTAAAAATTTACAGGCATAGGTTAGTTAACAAGCTTTAGCCTTTTAGAAAGAATCTAAAATATCAGATACTAATTTAATGATGCATAACCATTAAACTACATAGCCATTATCCACACTGCAATAACATCAATATTTAAGTAAAAAATTCAAAACAAAGTGCAGATATATAAAATATGGAGTGTTTGGTTTTAAGATATAAAGTTTTCATATTAAATCTTACCCTTTTGCCGTCCTAGAGTGAGAAGGCAGGTTGACAGGAGTGAGTGACACAGATTGAATATTTCCTCTGCTCTCTCACTCGCTCATCCACTTGCTCTTGCTGGCTATAAACTCCTCTTTGCCTTCCAACAGCCAATCACTGTAATGGCCAAGGTGATGTCAGAATGTGGATTTTCACCAGAAAACCCCCAAACTTCAACACTTTTTCAAGACACAGGCTCGGTTGAATAAACATGAAACATGATTCTAGTGCCAAGAGGTTTGCATTGTGGAATTTAATTGAAGGGTTAGATGAAGATGAATAGTTTGAGTTCTGAATATATGTAATAATATACTGAATTTGAATTAAAGAAAATAGCAAAAGATTTAACCATTTAAAAGTTCATAATTACATGAATTTTCACTGTAATGAAAGGAAGAAAAATGTACTGTTATTAAACACAAGGCTATATTTTATTTTAATAAATAATAAGTTAAGAAAATAAATAAAGGAAGATGATGAATAATTAAAATTTTAATATTAATTGTCCTATATTTTTTCTGAAATATATATATTTATATTTTTTTCAGTGACTCATATATTAAAATGGATATGATGAAATCAGTCAGGATTATTAGATATGTTTGGTAAAACATTTGCTGAATATAAATTCTCGATCTTTTGAGGAGTATGCTACTGAGAGGAGGGTTTCATTTTTGTTTTGTAAAATAAACTTCTTTAGGTTATCTGTTTACATGGTCTCTTAAACAAATTAAATCACAGCATTTTATTTTCTTGTGTTTCTCTTCACGTCTTCTCTGTTGATTTCCAATTTAACTTTGTTTTTGTAGGGGTTTAGAAAAGCTTGATTAAAACTGGCAAGGACAATCCTTGTGGGTTTGGTTTTCATCAATCATTTCAGTAAAAGACTGATAAACTAGAAGATTCCCTTTCTCATTTGCAAAGGGAAATTTAGCTTCGATAGCTTGCATATTCTTTGTCATTTTATTCTCCCTCCAGTTGTGAAAACTGCCTGAGAAAACAATGATCAGTAAGTATGACCTTTAAATGTGTGTGCCCTGTCAACTTGTTAGATGCTTTGGGTAAAACAATTTTTAATTTCAAAAATGTTGCTTAGAAAATATAGACTTATATACTCATATCAACCTCATACAGAGGTTGATTAGGATCTAAACCCCATCAATTTTGTTCAGTTTACCAACTCTTGAATGATTGAGCTCTCCACTGAGCCAGTACAGTGGACAGTGCCCCGGAACATGAAGAGCCAAGATAAGAAAAATCTGGTCCCTATCTTTAAAATTCACAGTTGTGTGTAGACATTTATGTAGTCCTAGAGCATAATACCCCAACTACCTACCGCATTTAGAAATGTTGAGGGAGATTTATTATATTATAAATGACAAAGAGCAGTGGAATAGGACCCTCACATTGGAATAGGAAGCGGTTATCAAGAAGGAAGAGGAAAGTGCTTAAAGGCTTTGGAAGTGTACAAACAACATGAAGACACCGTCTAGTATTTGCCGAGTGCGCTCATACAAATTCTTTACTGGTGTTATTTTACTCACCCCTTTCACACAATGAAAACAATTCTATGAGAATATTCCCATTCTACAAGTAAGTGAGGCACAGTGAGGCCTTGGCTAGAAAAACTAGTAAATAAAGGAATCTAAGAACCAAAGTGAAGTCTGTATATGATCCTTGCTGGCACATTTGCGAAGCTTCAATGATTCAGAAGATTAGAATATAGTGAGTGAAGTAATGACAAATGAGAGTGCGCAGTTAGGTAAGAAACTGATATGGAGGGAGTTGTTGGTTATACTGAGGCATGTGAACTCCATCATCAAAATGAGAAAATACCAAGGGATTAAAGGAGAAATATAGCATATTTAGATTCACAATTTGGAAAAGCCTTTTGTTGCTGAAGTTGAACTAGATTACAAAAGAAAAAATTATTATGGAGGAAGGAAGTTTCAAGAACCAGTTTTAGTGGTCCAGGAAAGCAATGATAAAGGTCTGAACTAAAACAGTAGCAATGGGGATGGAAACAAATGAGAGAGATAATAAATAGAAAAATCAATAGGACTTTGTAAGACTAAGAGAAGTGGAAAAGCCTAGGATGACTTTTGAATTTATGATTTAGGTAATTTCATGAGTGTTAGGACCCTATCTCATGTAATATCTATATTACATGAGTACTTATAGGTACAGTGATATTGTATAATGAAAGGAGTAGCGATCTAAGAATCAAAAGCCTGAGATTTTTTTTTGACCCCATACTATGTGAACTACTTAACTACACTGAAGCGTCAATTTAATCCCTCTTTTTATAAGAGAGTTCTCATACCAAAAAAGAACTAAACATAGTGTCAGCATTCTTGCCGACACAAGCATTCAAAAAAATTGAACTTAAATCTGATGCAGCTTCTATTAATATTATCTACCATGTTAAAGGAAATACAGGGAATGGAAGAACTATGTAAAATGACACCATTAGGATGCATTCAGCAAAATCCAGAATGTGGGAAACTTTATAAGACATATTATCTGGCTTCTATTTATTAATAGGTAAAATTTTAAATAAAGAAGGGGAAACTGTAGATTAAAAAGATTTGGAGACATAAGTAGAGAAATTATGAAACAATTGGAGAAATATTGAATGCTGACCAGATATTTTATGATATTAAGAAATTGTTTGTTTGTTAGGTACAATGGTATTATTATTGTTATTTTAAAAAGTCATATCTTTTAGAGATACATTTTGAAATGTTTTGGGTTGAAACAGTTTTCTGAGGGTAGGGATAAAGGTGAAACAAGGTTGACCATAAATTAATAGTTGTTAGATTAGTGTTCGGTAAATAGGGATCCATAATACTATTCTTCACGTTTGTAGATGTTTGAAATGTTCTATAAACAGTTATTTTTTTTAATGAGTGATTCAACTAAGTGATTTATATATCTTTCAATATCTAATATTCTGTAATCTCTTATTTTCAATAATTTAAACCTAGTATGTAGTTTCTAATAGCCCTCTAGTTAATCCAGTCAAGCTCTAGCTTTAAAGTGACATCTTTCTTTATGCATGATCACTGGAACATTCTATTTTAAGGAAACAATGCTAGAAAAAACAATCCACAGATCCATATTAATTCTGATTTTTCTATAATGTGGCCTATCCCAAAAATACTTTTTGTTGAAATCTCATTATCATGATATCTTCTTCATTTGAACAGGTTGTAATGAATTGATTTTCTAAGGTAGCATATGAGCATCTCACTGATATACCACAAACCAAGCTGTGCTGTGTGATAGGTCATTTCTGGGAAAAATCCACTCATTGTAATGTATCTCTCTTTCTTACCTACCACCCTATCACCTATACTCAATTGTCAAATCCTATTAATAGCACCACATTTTCTTCAAATCTAACTTTCCCTCCCCTTTTTGTTGTCTCTGTATTGCTCAAGTTTTCATTACTTTTCTTCAGAATAGAGTAACAACATTCTAATCACGGACTCGTTGCCTATTTCCCCTGCTAAACAATTCTGTGACTATAGGATTTGGAATCCAAGATTATGGTAAAATCCTGCTGTTTTCCCTTACTACCTTTTGAACTCCAGAAAATTCCCTCAACGTAAAAAAGTCTGACCCCCACTTTCCAATATCATTTATTTCTTGCCTCCTGGAATACATTCAAAATGCTTTATACAAGACTTATGAATAGTCAAATTTCAAAATTAGCTAAATACATTAAAACATATTTTCATGTGGAATCTCTTTGCAACTCTAAGTTAATAACCTATAATTTTCTGGAATAGATGAATAAATTTCCTCCCTTCCATAAGAAATAAATTTTAAATTTCAACTATGCCAACATTCATTGCATGATCAAGAGCTACTACTTCCATATCTACCTCCACTCTTTGTCTCTGAAACCAAAAAGTAGTATCAACTCTCACATTAATAGTATTCTTCCCTGAGCGGTGTTCCCAGCAGCCTGGATACTCTTTGATATTCTATCACTTTTCTAGCAAGTCTGAGGTTTTTAACTATTCATTTTCTGAGTTTCAGCATGTTTTCCTTTTAAGCTTACATGTCTAATCTTTACGTAGTTGTTTTTTCTGTCAATAAGTCTCTGGCTCTGGAACTTTACATAATCAATTGCTGTCGCTTATTTTGTTATAGTTAGCCTTGGAAGTGGAGGTTACAAAACACAGGTTTTTTTCTTTGGAGTTAATAATCCAATCAAATTCTCCCTCCCCTCCACCCTTCCCACCCAGGCCTACCCTGTTTATATGAAAGTCACGTAATACTTTTCCAAACTCCACCCAATTTCCCAGCAAAACTTTCATGTATTCCATAGCCAGAAATAACAAATACCAAACTTGTACCTAATATAAATTCTTATTTAGGGACCATCATGTTCTCTTACTATAATATTGTGTCCTTGTGTGGTAGCAGTGGTGGTGGATGTGTGTTCGTGTCATCTGTTTCTTATTGTGAGTTTCTGGAGGGCGAGGATGGTATCTATTTAAATTGCTGTATATGGAGTCAGGACAACCACATCTATGGCTATTTACAACAGGCTGGAAATTCTCACAGAATTTGACATCAACTGAACATTAGGAAAAGTTTCAATTGATTCCTTGCCCTTTGTAAAAAAGAAGGCAAAGGTTAACACAATGGTGCTGCAGATGGTAGACCTCAGGACTGAGTATTTATGAATTGTTCTTGTTGCTGTGGTTCCCATCTCCAAGGGAAAGGTCATGAATTTCTTTCTACCCTTTTAAATCTTTATTCTAGTTTTTGAAGGAGTTAATGGGGGCTAACTTGTTGGATCTTGTTGAATCTTGGGTCTCTGTATAGCTTTCCCAAGAACCTTTCTCTCTCTACTGTATTTCTTCCTATGGGCATTTAATTTTCAAGTCTCTTTAAAGCAAAGAAACAAAACCTTCTTTTACACATATATATTTCTTATGTTTTTCTCTTCCTCTTCACAGTCAAGTTTCTTGAAAGTTGTCAGCATTTAATGACCTGATTTTTTCACCTTCTACTTATTTCTCAACCTACTGAAACATGACCTATGCCCCCAAAGCTCTGTGGAAATTTATAAAAGTTACCAATGACTTTTTTCTGGTTAATCAATGGGTTTTTGCTGATTAACTGGAATTAATAATTTTTAGTCATTTTCCCTTAGGTGGTATTAATAGCAATTGATGCCACTAACCATATCTTCCTCTTTCTAAAGTTCTAACTGCCATCCAAGTACAGAGGAGCCCATCTCTGCTTTGTTTCAAGCTAGAAACAACACAGAGTGCGGAGAATCATTTTTATGCTAATCATTTTATGCTAATCAGCTAATCAATTTTTATGCTATTTTTTATGCATAATCAGTTTTATGCTATTACTTAATTACTCAGTTACTTTGAAAACAGCCTAATGTTTCACAAATGATCATTTTATAGTATTAAAAAGTTTAATATTTTTATCAAATCAGCACATTCCTCTCACCCCTCCCCTTAAGGCAGAATATTCGTATTCTGGTTTTTTTTTTTTCTTTTAAATTGAGGTAACATTGGTTTATAAGACCATACACAATTTAGGGAAATAAAAGCACCTATAGTCCTTACCACAGACCATTATGGCCCTCCCTTTTTTGTATCCCTGTCCTCCAGTAGCCTCAAAAATATAGTCATATTTCTAGGGTTTGATTTGGTTTAATTTTGTCAGTTCCTTTGGTTTGTTTTTTTACATTCCACATATGAGTAAAGTCATATGGTCTTTATTCTTCTCCTGACTTATTTCACATAGCATAATCCACTCCAGTTCCAACTATGTTGTTGCAAAAGAAAAGAGTTCATCTTTTTTTTTTTAATAGCTGAGTAGTGTTCAGTTGTATATATATCGATATATACCATTTCTTAATCCACTGCTCTATTGTTGGGCACTTAGGTTGTTCCATAGTTGCTTGTTGTAAATACTTTAAATTAATGATTTTGTGTTCTTCATGTAGATACATATGAGTGGAATTGCTGGATCCTATATGCTGGATCCTATCAATTTTTAATATTTCAAGAAAGCTCCATACTGTTTTTCATGGGTCTGGACCAGTCTACATTCTCCACACTCTTGCCAACATTTACTGTTTCTGACTTCTTTTTTTAATATGGGCCATTCTAACAGTTGTGAATTGATATATCATTGTGGTTTGGTTTGTATTTCCTCCATGATAAGTGATCATGAACATTTTTTTTTCCACATGCCTCTGAAACATCTGTATGTCTTCTCTGCAGAAGTGTCAATGCAGATATTCTGCCCATTTTGGGGGGTTTGGTTATTTGTTTTCTATCTGTTGAGTTGTTATGAGTTCATTGTAGATCTCGATATTAACCCCTGGAAGATATATAATGTGCAGATATAGTCTCCTACTCATTAAGGTGTCTTTTTGTTTTATAATAGTTTCACTCTACAGAAGCTGCTTAGTTTGATGTAGTCACACTTGTTTACTTTTGTTTTCCTTGTCATTGAAGTCAAGATCAAAAGACATACAGAAATCAATGTCCTGAACTATTTTGCTTATGTTTTCTTCTATGTATTTTATAATCTGGCCTTACATCCACATCTTTAATCAATTTTGTGTTAATTTTTGTGTATGGTGTGAGAAAATGTTCTAGTTTCATTTTTTCATGTGTAGTTGTTTAGTGTCCCAGCATCATGTGTTGAAGAAATTTTCCTTTCTCCATTGTTCCCATTATATACTTTTGGCTCTCCTTTATCATAGATTGTCCATATAAATTTAGGTCCATATAAATATAGGTCCATATAAATATAGGTATATTTCTGGGCTTTCAATTATATTCCACTAGTTTGTATGTCTACTTTTATTCTGATACCATACTGTTTTGATTACCATAGACTTGTAGTTTAGCTTTCAGTTTGGGACTTGTTACCTCCATTCCTTTTCATTTTTATCAAGATTAATATGACTATTCAGAGTCTTCTGTGGTTTCACAAAAATTTCGGTAACTTTTGTCCTATATCTTTCTGGCATTTAATTAAAATCTGTAGAAGTCATTGCTTATAGGTAGTATGAAATCTTACCTTCAGGGATTGGTATATTTAATTCCTCCCTCAGTTCTGGGCAGTGTTCTATTATATCTTTGAATAGACTCTCTGTTCCCCCTTTCTCATTTCCTTTTGGGATCTCCATTATTCTTATGTTCACATTCTTAATGGTGTCAAATAGTTTTCAAATTCTCTCTCTCTCTCTTTTTTTTTTTTTAACATCTCATTTCTCTATCTTCTTCCACCTGTGTCCTTTTTGTGTATTAGTATCCTCAGTTTCATGGATTTGATTCTCCAATTACTCTATACTACTTCCATAACTTCCTCTACAGTTATTGATCTTATTCATTGAACTTATCTCCTGAATTTCTCTTATTTCCTTAATTAAACCTTTAATTGCTACATTCTGTTCATTGATTTTATTTCTGGATTTTGCTCTATTTCTTTGATTAACTTTTCTGAGTTCTCTTGTATTTCTTTGACTTGCTTTTTGGAGTTCTCTAGTATTATTTTGCCTTGCCTTTCTTAGTTTTATTTTATCTATTTGAGTTTCTTTTTTCCAGTAGTCCCAAACACTCTATCTGAGAGGGAGATATAATCTTCGATCTTATTGTGTTTGCTCCTAGAGAATTGTTCTCACTTTGTGATGTCATCAGTCATGAGGTCTCATATTCTATATTTTCTATTTTTTTTTCCGTCCATTTTTCTATCTAAGGGCTTCCTGTGTTGTTTTTAATGTGTTTAGCAGTAACTTAGGGGGTTAAATTATTTTAAGGTATGCTGGTTTTGTTAGATTTTACTAATTTGGGACCTCCCTGGTGGCGCAGCGGTTAAGCACTGCACTGTGGAGCTGTCAGCAGCGGCGAAGCCAATTTGACGCCCAGCCAGGGAGATTCCAACATGGCGCAGCAGACTTCTCCTGCCTTGCCCACTGCTCCCCTCAGCAGTGTATTTCTGATCTGCCTGTTCTGCTCCCCACTCTGTCTCTGGTGAACCCTCTCGCCGCCCCACACCTCTGGCCTGTACCCCAGCTTGTATGTATAAATAAATAAATCTTAAAAAAAAAAAAGAATGGTAGCTAGCTTAAAAAAAAAAAGATTTTACTAATTTGTTTATTTATTTCATTCTTTACTGACTTCTTTATGCACCCGGATCTGTTTTGTCGTGGCTGAGTCAGCAGGGTGGGCAGGAGTTTTGTGGGATACAGATACTTGTGTGATTGAGATTTGGTGTGCTGATTCGTGTTTGTGGCACTGACAATATCCCTCCTCTATGGGGTTTGGGATGAGACACTTGGCAGGCCCTTGCTCTCAGTGTGCCTCCCACAGTAAGCACCCGTCTCAGAGGTGGGAAGAAGTAGTGTAGATCACAATGGTTGCATTGTGTGTTTTCTTAGTGGAGACCCAACCTGTATGGAGCACCCCAGCTCCTCCACAAGATTTTCACCACTTCCAAAGAAATGTACCACCTCTCAAACTTCCCTTGGCCACTTGCTGAGCTACAATCCTCCCATTGGTGTCCCCTACAGACCACATGCACCTAATTTCTCTCTCCACAAACCTCCTATTCATTTAGCTTAACTCTCCTCAGTGCCAAGTTTGTTAAAGTCTACACTAGTCTCTACTGTCAAAAAAGATAATCAATCCCACTGCTATAGATGGAACTGTCTCTCTGAACAGTGTCCATCTGTTTCAGTGCTCCAAGAACTGCAGGCACTGGGAACCAGGTGTTCTAATGCCTCAGGTAGGGCCTGTTATGACTACCCATCTTGGCAAAGCCTGCTCCACTGCTTTCATGGGGCCTACTGTAACTGGGAAGCTTTTAGATCCTGTCCCAGGGCTTGTTGGGGTCTCCTGGGGCCTCCTGCATTTGCACTTACCAGTTATGCTCTGCTGTTTGTGGAGCCCCCTGGGCCACTGGGGCTCACCTTGCCCTCCCAGGTTATAAGCTTGGCCCATTCCACTATTTGCTGGGACCTCTCTCGTCCTAACATTGCTCCTAGCTTGTGCTGAAATCATCTGTTTTTCTTTTATGAGTTATTGACTTCTGCTGCAACCTAGTTGTGAGTATGTGGAGGAAGTGGGCCCAGTGTATTCACTCCATCAGCCTCTTGCTACTCCCACAAGAAAAAATTATATCAGCACATTCTTTAATGAATAACTGAGAAATATGTTCTCAAAACTCATCATTTCAGGGATTCCACAGTTGCCAAAAATATACTTTTAGTTACTAGCTGGGGTTATATTTTTGGTGTTGCTTATTTTCACATTGCCTTAGACCTTGTGCAGTGATCTGCAATAATAATAGTTTGTGATTCCACAAAAAACACAGTCACTGCCAATCTTTAGTTGTGGTTTTATTATAATACTATATGACATTGCTCATTCTATTGCTTCAACCATAAAGGTTACAATATTCATTGGACATCTAAGACCAGCTGCTTACTGAGTGGACATTGGTATTTTTCACTTGAATTCATGTCCAGTGTGGATTCTTAGGGATCTCTGACAGTGCATTCCAAGCAAATTTCTCCCTTTTAGAAAAATATGCTCTGTGTATGTCTCATTTTCTTGCAAATGACTTTTTTTTTTTTCACTAGCTGAGACTTTGCCCAGATCTTCTGCTCTAAAATTTTCTAATTCAGGGGATTTTCTTTTTCTTCTCATATTTTCTAGTTAATATATTGCCTTTCTCTATCGCTAAGTAACTTTCTATATTCCTTTTTGGCACTATAATATAGAAGGAACCTATTAAATATTGGGTGATCAACTAAATGTCTGATTTACTTCTATGTTAGCCTCATTACTGAGGATGAATGCTTCCTACTTAACAGAATTAGAGCTAGGGATGTAAGTTCCTTCCGCTTTCTAATCCTAACCGTCACCCTAGCCAATAAATTATCACTTACTTATGTTCAAGATTTTAAATGCCATAATAAATACATTTCTTAGAGGAATTTTTAAACTCAGCAAAGTTTTCTTTATTTTTGCATTCCCCAGGCACAGACATGCTCAGAGGCAAAAGATGACATGACATATGTCTCAATTTTTTAATATAAAAATAACTTTTAGTAATCTATGGTAAAATCAGACAGAATAAAGTGATGATGAGTTAAATGATAGGTCAAGTCTGAAAACAAATCAGATTCAGCAAGAAATTTAACAATTCTGAAAAGTATGATTTTATTTTTTTAACCATCGTCACCATCACCGATGAAAATGTTGCAATACTTATTTTCAACTGATGCTGGCACTCTCCCTCTTGAAAGAATCATTTTACATGTTACAAATGTAGGAGGGGAACTGCATTTCAGGTGGAAATATTTAAAAATTCTAGGAAGAATCATTCTTTTTCAAAATAAATTTGTTAACTTATTTTTAATTGAGGCAATAGTTGGATACCCCACCAGGTATTATCACTGTAGTGCAACCCCCACTGAATTACCCATCGTCCACCACTGTAGTCCATTGGGCTTCCTTCCCTCTTTATTCTTACCTCTCTCCCTCCCACATAGGTATTTCAATTTTGGAGTCAGCTTTCAAGCTTTAGTTTTTAACTTGTTTTTATCTCACTAAAAGAATCATTCTTTGATAGAAATATGAAATCATGTAATTGCCAAAATAGGCCAGATTAGGTGTTCTCATAGTATAAGAAATACGTATTATGTAAGTATTATACATAAGCATAATGGACCTGAACAGTCCATTAAAATTCAGGATTTGTGATCTAATTCCATATTGGGAAAAGTTTTAAAACATGTGGAACTTGAGGTGGGTGTAGTAGGTTACATACATCTGAAGAGGTGCAATCTTACACCTCTGAATAATATACAGTGTTATGAACCATTATTACCTCAATAAAAAGATATATAATACAAATATAAAAACTGTAAAATTCCTGGACTAAAACAGGAGGAAAGTTAAAAAACATATGGAATGCCTTAGTTTTCTTTAAATCTGATGAGCTGGCATCAGGAAATGACATCCTCCCTTGGTCTTGTGGCTTCGCTTCTAGGGTGGGGGTCAAGGAATTTGTCTACAATTTTAGGCTGATTCCAAACCAGAGCCATGTCCTCCTTGTAATTATGTTTTCCTGTAACGGCTTAAAAGTTCCTGATCCACACTCGAGTTCATATTTTATTAAAGTAAATTCGTGGAGTCTTTGCTTTTGTTTGGTGCAACTGTGTCGAACAGTGAGAAACTGCCACCCATGAGACACAAGAATTGGTCTTTGGGGATGGATTGTGGCCACCATGATATAGAAGTTCCCTATGGACCAGGATGTTTTAAATTTGGTAGTAGATTTTATTAAGGGCTAAAAGGGAGCCTCACAAAAGAGCAGGTTATTTAGAGAAATTACGCCTAAAACTGCAAAGAAGACAGCAGAGTATATGAAATGAATCATAAAGTTGTCAGGGGACCACTGTTCAGCTCAGGGATCCATGGAAAAGTGACAAGCAGAAGAACCTGGGATAGCTGAGCAGCAAGGGTGGGGTGGGTGGTGGGAGCAAAGATGGTGACAGAAAGTGATGGATCTAATGGAGAAACTATATGCTTTACCAAATCACAAGAAAGATATAAAAAATTCAGACCCTGACAAAGCACTTTCACGATACCAGTGGGAGAAATTTTTTTGCCACATTTGTCACCTAAAATAAAATTCATATTTCAAAAGTTTTTTTAACACAATCTAGTCATTTGTCCCCAAATTGGAAGAGAGTTTACAACTTTTAAAGCACCTTTTTTTCTAAATAATAATGAAATATTATTTTCCTGCATGTCCTTTTACTTATATTTGATAGAGGTATCTATTTTATGACTATATTTAATGCTGGATTATTCGCCATTTGTCATTCATTTTTCAATAAGTGCGAAAGACGTATTTTATTCAAACTGATCCTGCTTAAGTTAAGCATGTGGAATGTAAAGTATTACAGAGAATCTTCAGGAAAGGGATCACATCACTCCTGTGCAGAGAAAGATCCATATCTCTCCAAGTTCTCCCTGTATAAGTTACCAGAATTCCCATACTCCCTACCATCTCAGTCCCATTCCCATCCTCTCCAATCTTGATTTTATTGTAGGTTAAAGGGATCTGTATTATTTTAAATTATTCTGGCTTTAAGGAACTTAAAGATATTTAACAGATAGAACATTTCAAAACTTAAATAACTTTGACAAGGATGCTAGCTAATCTTAACAGCTTATTTTTTCTAGTGAATAGGATGGATGAATCATCTTCTTTTTTTTTAAAGATTTATTTATTTTTGCATACAAGCTGGGGTACAGGCCAGAGGCGTGAGGTGGCAAGAGGTCCACCAGAGACAGAGTGGGGAGCAGAACAGGCAGATCGATGGCAACACACTACTGAGGGGAGCAGCTGGCGAGACAGGAGAGGTCTTCCACGCCATGTGGGAATCTCCCTGGCTGGGCGTCGAACTCGTGTCACCGCTGCCGACAACTCCACAGCGCAGCGCTTAACCACTGTGCCACCAGGGAGGCCCTGGATGAATCATCTTTAACATAACTTCATCAAGGCTTCAAACCATCCAGGAAAGAATAGTACAATTATACTACTATATAACCCAGGTTTTTAAGTAGGCTAGCATCCAAATCAAAGAAGAGTTTGTGCAAATAGAAGTCTTATTTCTAAAAGACTCCAAATCCCACCCTCTAAATAGCCATGTGTCTCCATTCTGCTAAACAATACTAACTTGACTTCTTCAGGAGGAATGGGCAATCCAATTATTGTAAGTGAAGCAAAAGATATTTTAAATATCCATGAAGTGCCCTCCATATGTTAATAACTGTAATTTACTCTTCATTAAAATCATAACAGAGGGCCTCCCAGGTGGCACAGCGGTTGAGCACTGTGCTGTGGAGCTGTCGGCAGTGCGCCATGCGAGTTCGACGCCCAGCCAGGGAGAATCCCACATGGTGTGGCAGACTTCTCCTGCCTCGCCTGCTGCTCCCCTCAGCAGTGTATTTCTGATCTGCCTGTTCTGCTCCCCATTCTGTCTCTGGTGAACCCTCTCGCCGCTCCACGCCTCTGGCCTTTCCCCCAGCTTGTATGTATAAATAAATAAATCTTTTTAAAAATTCATAACAGAAAGGGTATACTTTGATATATGCTCTTGATCATGGTGTAAAGACTTTCAAATGTATTGCACAAATTTCATCCTACAAGAGATACTCAGACAATGAAAGAATCAACTCCAAGTTGATTAGAGAGTGTATTACTCACTCACAAGACTATCAATCACACATAAAGGAAAAATAAAAAAATTGAAATTGGTGTAAATTATACATCTAGGTTTCAATGCAATATAGTCTTTAAAAACTTGCCTAAGAATGGGCCTCCCTGGTGGAGCAGCGGTTGGGTGCTGCGCTGTGGAGCTGTAGGCAGCAGCTCAGAGACACGAGTTCAGCAGCGATGTGCGTTCAAGAGACCCAAGTTCAATGCATAGCTGCCCAGCAGCCTGGCCACTGGGGGAGATTCCCACATGGCTCTGCAGACCTCTCCTGCCTTACCTGCTGTTCCCCTCAACAGTGTATTTCCGTCGATCTGCCTGTTCTGCTCCCCACTCTGTCTCTGGTGAACCCTCTCGCTGTTTCACACCTCTGACCTGTACCCCAGCTTGTATGCATAAATAAATAAATCTTTAAAAAAAAAAACTTGCTAAAGAAAATGAGAGGTGCTTTTTCCTGGAACGGAGGCATAATGGTGTGTTTTGATCAAGGCCGAGCAGTGAGTTACATCTTTTGGTTAATACTCTGTATTTCTTAAAATATATTTTCTCTTTTCTTAATTTTCAAGACAATTCTAAATATTGTGACCACTATAAAACTATGGGTGGAAAATGTCTTGGCTAAAACTTTCTCAACCTAGAAATCAAGGAGATGTCATAAATGAAATAAATGAGGAGAAACACAAATACCATATGCTTTCACTCATATGTGGAATATAGAGAAACCAAACAATGGAGGAGACAGTCAAAACAGAATAAACCCTAGAAATCTGATTTCAGATGAGGCCATAAAAAGGGAAAGGGGAGAATGGGAAACAATGGGGAAGAGAGCCAAATGGACTGTGATGGATTGTTGGTGCTTTGGTGCTGGGCATGGTGTGATAACATTCATCTGAAAAGGTGTGAACCTGTACCCCTAAACCACATATAGTGTTGTAAATCAACATTACCTCAATAAATATATTTTTTAAATAAGTTAATTTTTAAAATGTGACTTCTTACTGATGTAAGAGGAATTAATAGGGTTTTGTATTCAAATATCTAAATTCCTCAGATTGCACATCACTACCATAATGATACATAGTTCTGACAAAAGAGCATTTAACTCCAAATTAATAACTAGAAGGTGTGCCCTTTTGTCCATTATAGCTGACAAAATAGTATATCTGAGAATAAAGTCAAACATTGGAGAGTAAGTTTTCAATGGTGTGATGGTTGTACTGCTTGTTTTCAACATTTCTCTTATTTCTCTTATTGATATATCCCAACTACTACACATAAAACTGAGTAAGCAAGGTTGAAATAGAAAAGAAAGGAGAGATGTTAGATTGGGGGGTGAATTACATGGTTGTCTTTTTCACTTAGAAATATTTGTTACCCACACTGGACATTTTTCAGAACTTTCATCTTTTCCCTCGTGAGTCATTATTCTTTCCAATCCACACCAACACACTGTAGATTTACTTGTCTACCTAAACACTACAAAGGCAACCTTTGAAGTAGATGAGTAGCCTCTTGAATCTCAGTTTTTTATTAAGGTCCAAATTGATTTTTCTGAGTCAGTAGTGCCAGATACCAGTTTTCTTTGGAAGTCTGTGATGTTTTAGGCACTAGATCCTCCAAAGTTTCTTATCTATCTATCCATTGATCCATCCATCCACCCTTCCATCTATCCATTGTTTCAGCATATACTGTGAATCAGGCACAATACTAAATGAATGTGGAGAACACAAAGATAATTAAAGCAAGAACCTTGCTTATAATTTGTTTCTTCAAAATGTTAAGGCAAATTTAGCAGTAGCACTTTGATATCTTCTCAGATGCCCAAATCTCAAAACAATGCCTTTTATAATATTTCTTCATTTGACATTTTCCTCCTGCTCAGAGAATGAATTCCAAACATCAAATCTAATTAAGAGATACACATCCTCAGGAAACTTCTTAGAGATTTCAGTGTGGGTACTCAGTGTGCATATAATTGAAATGAGACATCTTTTCACTGTTTTAGACCTATGAAAATGCCTTCAACCTCAAAATACATAATTTTTTGTTTCATTTCTAGGGCATTGGAAATTAATTTTCCTGCCTTTTATGACATGTTTTTTCCCCTATTTTCCTAACATTATATTCTCGTTCACATTGTTCTTTAGAACTATACCAAAGTTGCAGACTTTATAAATGGGATGACATTTTTTAATATTCACAAAAGAAAAAAAAAAGTAGTCTCACTTAAAGGTTTTGTGTGTGTGTGTGTGTGTGTGTGTATACGTGTGTGTGAAGGTTATATTTATATATGTGTATTTATATACATATTTATATATGTGTGTGTGTATACATACATACATACATACATACATATATATATGTATATGAAGAGAGAGAAATGTTCACTAACCTGCTCCAAGATACACTGTATGGACAACTATGGGGTTATTTTAAGTTTAACTTTATAGACCCTTTAATTCAGAAGAGTTCCTTTTCTTTCATTTTCCTTCAGAATTATACAATGCTTTAGCTCATGGTTCTGTCAATGTGTCCATGTAAGATAAGGTTGATGCAATAAATTAAACATACTTGCTGAGATGCACAAAACATGGTTTCAAAGCTGTTAAGGCTTAAAGTAACATCAGAATATAGATCAATCTTATGGTCTTTAACAAACATTTTTAAATTAAGGTGTAAATATTGAATATATAAGTAAAGTATATAGCTCTTAAGTGTACGACACAACACATTTTGATAAATATTTATACCCTAATTTTCATCACCCTAGAAAAGTTCCCTTATATCTTTTACTTGTTTATTCCCCTCTGTTCAATAGGGGTAATCATTCTGATTTTTATCTCATAGATTAGTTTTGTCTTCTCTGGAATTATAGAAATATATTGTATATTAAGTCTTTTTTTGATCTGACTTCTTTTGTTGAGCATAAGAACCTCAATTTTGATACATGTATCAGTAGTTCATTGTCCCTATTAATAAGCAGCATTCCAGGGCCTCCCTGGTGGCCCAGCGATTGAGCGCTGCGCTGTGGAGCTGTCGGCAGCATGCGATGCGAGTTCAGCGCCCAGCCGGGGAGAGTCCCACATGGTGCAGCAGACCTCTCCTGCCTCGCCCACTGCTCCCCTCAGCAGTGTATTTCTGATCTGCCTGTTCTGCTCCCCACTCTGTCTCTGGTGAACCCTCTCGCCGCCCCACGCCTCTGGCCTGTACCCCAGCTTGTATGTATAAATAAATGAATCTTAAAAAAAAAAGCAGCATTCCATTATATAAATATACCATATTTTGATTACTTATACTCCAGCTGATGGACGTTTGATTTGGTTCCAATTAATTTTCTATCATAAAAAATATGAACATTGTGTCCATATTTTGGGTGGCAGATGACGTTTAATTTTTAATTTAAGTTGTAATGAAGATAGAACATTGATCCTTAAGATTTAATTAAGTGGCTACCTTGAGTCGAATCAGAGGATCAAGGAGATGGACAATGATCAGTTCAGTACATTCAATAGGGTCTATAACTAGGGGCCATTGCACAACATACTAAGGGCTCTGACATCAGTTCTGAGCTCTTCAGCCCAAATGTGTTAGGAGTTCTCACAAAAGTAAATAGACATCAGAAAGATATACTTAGAGCCAGACATATTTAGGTTAAGTTCTGGCTCAGTGAGTTTAAATAAATTAATTGGCCAGCCTGAGCCTACATTGTCACCTATAAAAACAAAGATATTCCCATCTTGATAGATAAAAGCATTGAATAAAATGTAATTGTTAATGGCATAGCAACTTAATTTACTTAAAATGTAGTTTGTTCATTTATATACATATAAATACATTTATGTACACGTAAAAATCAAAGTTTATTCTCTGATAAAAAGCCCTCCTCTCATTTGAAAAAGAATACGAAAACAACAGTGCTAGAAAAATGGTGATATTAGCCTATCAAAAATTCTAGGGAGCTGCCAGAAGATTGAAGACAGTATCAATTTGAATAGAAAATAAGAGTTACTAACATTTCTTTTGAAGTAAATTCTGAAGAACCTCTGAATTCAAAATCAAGACCTGGAAACAGTAGGGGTGGGTCATGAGATAATTAATTCCCCTAAATTAAGCAAGGACTTTCAGGACCCCCCGTACTGCTCTACCCCATAGATTCACATGTAAGATCTACACAGGGCTTCGCTTGCTGAGTGCTGCTTCTAAGTGGAGGAGGGAATCAAACAAATTGAGCTCGGACAGTTACAACAAAGGTCTTGGCAGATTTCAAGGAGTGCTCCAAAGTTGTGATGGTCACTGACAGTTGTGCAAAATGAAGGTAAGAGTGTGAAGTTTTAATACTCTTTGCTCTTGGTCGACCAAGAGCAACCCTAGTAGTGAGTGTAATTTTGGATGAAACAATTTTTCCTCAGCTGAGGGCAATTTCTGCAAATAATTCCCTAAGTCTTCAAAGAGGACAACAAACCCAGAAGGAAATCTGGAATACAGGCGATAATAAAGAGCAGTGAAAAGGGTAAGTATGTAAATAAATCTAAATATTGACTATAAATAATAACAACAATAGCAATGCCTATGTCAATAGAGTTCAAAATATATATAACATAAAAATGCATAATGACATCATAAAAGACTACAAAATATGAATTTAAAGTGTTCCAATGTTCTGATATTGTCTGGGAAGAGGAAAGACTGCCAAATTTTAATTTCAAGAGACACATTTATCAGGTATTAAACGATATGTAACTAACAAATATTTACATATGAGAAAAATAGAGTGATAAGAAAATTGGCAGACCCAAAAGAAGCAAGAAAAGAAAGAAAAGAAGATCAAACAAGTGGGACAAATAGAAAATGAAAATGATTTGCTCTAAACCTAATACATCAGTAATTATACTACCTATTAAGGGACTAAATAATTAAAGACCAATAATTATTCCGATTAAATAAGAAATTTTCTCAGTCTCCAAGTAAAATCAATGTCAATTGTCTCTTTTTCTGAAGTAAAAACTATACATCCTTCCCTCAGATGTTATAAAATGTTCATCATTAATGTTTTCTATCTTCAGAACAGGTTTCAAAGGTGTGCCTATTAATGAAATGAGATTTAACATAGTTCATTTTTGAAAATGACTTCTCACACAGACAGGTCCTAGCAAATCCTGACAGCAATCCTTAAACATGTGATTTTAGTTGAGCATATTCTTGAGTGATGTTCACCATTTGTAAAGCATTAATAGAATAATATTCGATTTTGTCTCTCGATATTTGCCTTCTATCCTCTAATTACATTTGTAGATTGAATACTTTCAATGGGAGGTTACATGAATGAACCTCAAATCTTCAAATGCTTCCATTAAAATTCAGTTAGTTGATTTTTTGATTGTTATTAAATGAATTTTGAAATATGAAAATTTCTTTAATAATTGCATTGATAATCTGAAAAACTGGGACTATAGTTTGATGTTGGAAAATACATCTGCTGCAAATCCATGTAGAAATGGAGATTTCACTTCTTATCTTTTGATAGTATGGGAAATGTATAAAACATTTCGGGTGTAACCAAGAACCACTGGTCCCTAATAAGTTATATTTTCATTTATTTAGGTGGAAAATTCTATTATTGGAATCTTGTAGGAAATAGAGTAAAACACAATACTATTCTCAAATTAAATTAACTTTTGTATTTAATTATTTTTATTTACTACATAATTTACTGAATGAGGCTATAAAGTTTGTTTTTTCATACATTGTCATAGTTATTTTTCATAGCTCTATATCCCTTTGGAGTGTAGTACCTCTTCCTTTGTTCTCCAGAATCCATGTCCTTTGTTTTAAACTTCCATTAACTACTAGTTTGAAATTTTCCATTAAAGATTTTGGAAACCAAAATTGATGAGAAAACATTACTCTTATTCAAAATATTTTGTCACCAAGTTTCACTACATTATTTTCTTTAAATAATGTTACAAGGAAAAATAGTGAATTTGGAAGTCGTTTATGTAACTATCCTTACATCTTTCACTAATATTAAAATTAATTTTAGATTCCTGAGCCTTAGTTTCCATATTCTTAATATCGGGGTTATGATACCTGTTCCAAAGTCCTATGAGAAATAAGATAGTACATATAAATTGCCTGCTATTGCTAGTTTCAACATGGTTCACTTCTTGGATCTTACATTACTTAAATATAACATTAAATATCCCTTTTATAATTTTCCCCATAACATAATCCTTTTATCTTGAAACACAGCAAAGAATTTAGTGTTCATATACCAGTGCATTTCATTATACCCCAAGGAAATTACTCCAATATGGTTTTCTGAATCAAATGAATTCACATGGTTTTGTGAATTTCTAAATTCACAAATGTGTGTGAATATGAAGTGTCTTTTGTGTGTGTATTTATACACATACCTATACATGCATAATTATGTATATCCACGTACACACGTGTGTATGTATATCTAAATATAATACATATGTATATATAAAGTCTTCCCTCTACTGTTTTATTATATCTATAAATATGTTGCCTTTTCACTAATTAAACATTATAGTGAGAAAATTAGGGAGGAAAATGAAAAAAAGTCTCAGCCACCATTCCTTGAGGTATATCATTCAGAGACCATAGAAAAAGAACAAAACAGTTTGTGGAGCACTGCAGCCCGAAACCAGCCATTAGCAAACCAACGCCTTTCAAATCCAAAGGGTCACTTTGGGGTGGGGGGAACCACTATGTTCTGACATTTCCAAGGACCTCAAGAGCAACACCCCATGAAGCAATGTTTTCTTTGGTGGCATCTTATTAACTCATGAACCACAAAGTTTTGTGTTTAAAATGTGGTTGAAAATTTAAGCAGAAACCTGTAAATGAGTAGCTTAGTGTTTTAAAACCATATATTTAGCTAAATGAAGGTGTGGCCTTATGATGTTTCTCTTTAGATGGCCAAATATTAAAAAGCAAAGGGTTGGATCACTTTCCAACATTTCTTGCAAGTGTGTAGAGGCTTCTTTCCTCTTATTTCCTTCCCCCAAATATTATTTTCATAGCTTGGTGAAATAGCAGTCACCTTTTATATTTTCCACATTTGAATGTGAAGATTGTGGTGGTTGTTTTAATAACTCAGGAGTATTTGCATGTTTCCACCCTGGAGCTATTCTAAAGAGAAACCACAATTCCAGAAATAAGCAAGGCAAACAAAACAAAATAAACTAATGTGATGTCTTTCAGATTGCAGGTAGTAAGGTTACTGGTAAAACAATGTTTGGGTCTGTGAATATATTTTCCCCTGCATTTGAAATGTAAATATGATTAGGTATTTCTGCTCAGTTTAATTTTGGTCCCCTCTCAATGTCAATGGCAGGTCAGAAGGGAAGACTGCAGGTGGACCCTTGAAGTGCCGGAAGACCTCTCCTGCTGCAACTGGTCTTGGTACTAGAGTGTTTGTTGGTATCCTCTCTTCTTCCTCTGAATCTTGGTGGGAATTAAGCCCGTATTTATTTCATTTAGGTATCCTCCTCTCTCATTTCTTACCCTTTCTGAGTGCTCAAGTACTAGGACTTCTAGCTATTATCAACAGACTCATGAAGAATGAGTCATTTATTCACTTGTTTCTTTATTTAACAAGTATCTGCCATACATGATATCACAAGCATCTGCTTATGAACGTGAGCACACAATTCTAGGCTAGACATTCAGGACATAAGAAGAAATGATGGATGCAATCCAGAACTTGAAATCTAGTGAGAAATACTAAATAGATACATTCAAGTGTTACATCATAATGCAAATGCATGAGTTAGTTGAGAAGGTGGTGGCTAATAGAGACCAAGTTTATATCACCAATAGTGATGTTGGGCAAACAGTCTGGCAGGGGCAGAAACCAGTGTGTGGAAGGGTAGGTCTGTATTTTGTGAGGAAGCCTTTGCTTTCAAGGAACAAAATCCTTCCAAACTACCTCACAAAATGGGAGCTTGTAGAGCAACAGAGAAATGAATGTCAGAGGCAGACTCTCTGTCTCTTGATTTAGTCTACATCTTTCTTTACAAGTGATTTCTTCTCTCTTGTCTGTTCTGTTCTCCTCTCTGCAAACAAGCTTTCTCCACAAAATCCTTGGTTTCCGTTCTTCCCTAGCCTCAGTTCTATTATTCCTTAATCTCATTTGTCAAGAACCCAACTCCAATTCCAACACTAGACATGCACCTAACCTAGGCTTGGGAGTTGTAATGACACCAATATATGTTTTTATGTTACCTTTTCCAGAAGCACGCAAAACCCAGCTGTAAGAATAGAGAAGTCAAATAGTAAACTTGGATCTAAAATTGATAAGATGTAACATGAATATGGTGAAAGCAAATGCAAGCCAGGGCATTGCAAGTACGGAAAAATGACTTTCAAATAAAGAAATCAAAATTACTAGGAAACTCAAGGTAACAAAAACTTTATTTCAAAAAAGGATATTTATTCCAGAGACCTAGATTGGAGATTTTGGATCATTAGTTGATATTTAGTTTTCCATTTGCATTAGATTTCTCCTTATAATTAGCTTACACATGCTGCCTTTTCTTGCTAAAAGAGTTCCCGTAGTAAGTTCATATGTACAAAAAAAAAAAAATACAGAAGGAAATCATTTATTTTTGAGACAATGGGGAAGAGTGGGAGCAGGAAGTGTCATGATGGCAATTTAGTCCTATGTAGGAGTAAATGGGTTTATTTTAAGTTGATGCAGTGGTAGAAGGGAACAATATCCAATTGGCTTGGAGGCGAGTCGCACTGAAGGTACTATTCTGACAGGCAGTTATCCTTTGTGTCTGGTTTTTGGTTTAAAAAGTAGGCTAAGGATATTGAAATTTAATCTGGCAGGTAAAAAATTGTTTTTAGATAAAAGTATAGATTCTCATCTCCCATAAGATGGCTGAAGAATCTATCTATAGAGACGGAAGATACACATTCTCAGCAAAAATTTCTGTAGGTGTTGTGTGGCGTGTAATCCCCTAATATGATAGAAAGTGATCATTTTGAGCAAGCATCAGTGCCATAAATATGAATACTCTCTCTTATTCTCTCTCTCTCTCTCTCTCTCTCTCTCTCTCTCTCTCTCTCTCTCTCTCTTTCTCCTCTGCAGTCTGTCCTCATATAGGTCTTCTGGATATCTGACAACCAGAAGTGCCAAGATACAAGTTTTGAACTCTAAGACCCAAGTGTCAGTGGAAATACTTCTGGGTTCAGGACAATTGTGCTAAACCATGAATTTTCAGAAAAATATTTGTGAGGAGTTCATAACCCAAAAGGACATAGTATCCAGCAATATTTTTAAAGACTTGTCAACTGAATATACTAATGTTACAGAAATGATTATATCTCTTAATCAGTTTTAAGATGAGTAAATATCTCTGGAAGATGAGGTAATACCTTTGGAAGAGTCAAGAACTGGATTTCAAAGGTAAACTAGGGAAATAAAAGATCTCACACCTTTCTTTTATGTTTAGCATAATTTTCTAAGTGATTGACTCTGGAGCTAGGTTCAGAAATTGCACCCCAGAAAATGTTTATCCATAACATTCTTCATACCATTTTTATTGATATAAAATTTACTTTACATAAAATTAACCATTTTAAAGTTTACAATTCAGTGGAATTTGGTACATTTACAATACTGTGTATTCCTCACCTCTGTAATACTAGAACAATCTTTTCATCCCCAAAAGAAAACTTCTTACCATTAAGTACTTTATATTTTTCTTGCTTACATACTATTTCCACCTTCTTGGAGGTATTCTCATTTTATACCCATCTGCAGAAACTCAAACTCAGTTACACTGGAACCAACATACCAGAAAAAAAAAATAAGGCAGAAATGAGGCAGGATCAGAGATGGAATTGTTCTTACATGAACTTAATGCCCCTTCTACCTACAGCTGGAATTTCTCATGACGATCTATACGTAGGCAGTAGATAACAGTCTTCTTTTTTTAGAAGTTATTTGTTATACATGGGAATAATTTTACATCAATGCCTTAGAGAGAACTCATTATAAACACTGGTTAATTATAGTCTATTTTTGGTATTTTTGGTTCTCCTTCTCCCTTCCCTCGAACTCATAACCTGCCCCTCCCTCTCTGACACATATTCCCTCATTTATAACAAGTTAATAGCATTCTTCTACTTCTTCACCATGTTCATAGAAGCATACACAGACATTTGTCCACTGTATAACACATACATGTTTTTCTTTTACATTTTTCTTTCACATACATGTTTTTCTTTTAGCATTTTTCTTTTACAAAAATGATTACAAAGTGAATAACTGTATAACCACCCATCTAATTAATTTTACTCAATAATAAATACCTTGTGGAAATTACATCAAGTCACATGCTTAACTCTGATATTTTCTTGTAAGTAAATACTATCTGGTGTAAATGTGGCATAATTTATACCACAATTCATCAACTGATGATCATCTGCTATGTTCCCATTTATTTATTTTCTCTGCCACTATTAATGAGACCACAATTGATTCTTCTTAGCCATTATGTGCTACTGGCATCCTTCTTCCTCACCTAAATATCATAGAACAATGAAGAAATAAAAGTTAATGATGGTGCATGCAGGATTGCTTATATCCTTTGCCAAATGAAAATGTGAATTCCCTATTTAATAAACATGAAGAACTTTAAGACAGGGACAGCAAAGCATTAAACCAAACCCTGAGACTTCTAAGCACAGTGACTTTCTAAGCATAGGGTCTGTGTTACTGCTCAGGTTGCAAGCCAGCCTTAGTTATTATGGAAGCGAAGTATCACCTTTGTTATTAGTGAAGTTGATGTAGGAGAATGTGAGACTTAAATGTACCTGCTAACTCAGACTTAATCTGTTGGTGTCTGAACAATATAACATTTTACTTATCAGTAATGCAACTCTTAGCATATAAAAAGTTAGCAGTTTACAAATATGGTAGAATGTAAGATGAAGAGATGATCACAGATAACTATGTGTCATAAGAGAAATTCTGAGTGTCATTGAGTCTCCGCTTGCCCATTTTTCGAATTTTCTACTTTCCTTAGTTTTTGCAAAGAGATTTGCTGCTGAGTCATGGAGACCAGATGTCTCGGGAGATTTATCTCATCTTCCTTCTTCACACACTGGAAATAGCACAGGTCATGTGTGTTTCTCCCACACCAAGCTAGAACTGGACTCCAAACCCTGTACTAAAGAGGCCACCCCCAGTGATGAGAAGGAGCTTGTCCTTCATGGCAATTTTGTTTTTGGCTTTTCTTCTGAGAAGATACAAGAGAAGGACACAATTACTGTCAACAATGATGGGGTGTGTTTATTTTTTCGTGGTGTGGACACCCATGTCCTGGGATTAGTTCTGAGGTCAGTGCTCTAGTAGCCACCCAATGGTTTTCTTCCTTTTTGTCTTTGTTGTCCTGGAGGAAAAAGAACTAAAAATGTCAGACATGCTGGAAATATGGCACGTTGCAAAAAGAATTAAACAGTTCTGTGATACACCGATTGGGTACGATGCATTCCTATTCCTCATTAAACAGATGGTTTGTAGCAGTATGCTGTGAATCAGTTCAGACACAGCCTTGATTGGATTCACAGAATCCAACCAGATATTCAATGTTATTAAGATTTGTACAAGTCAGGAAAAAAAGAATTAAGAATTTTATTAATGATCTTTAGCCAGTGAATAGGATGTCATTTACATATATTATAAGTCAATGAATACAAACTTTAATGTATAGTCACTGAATGAGGACTACAGAGTTTACTTAAAAATTGGATATAAAATGATTCAGATCTGAGGGAATAGGTAATGTACCTAACTTTTTCTTTATGTTTGAAGTCATTGATATAGCAACTATAAAAGTGTTCACAATGTCCTATTAGTGTTTCAAACAAGGATCTAGTGGCATGCTGACAGATATGGCTGACACTAAAACGCAATTAAACAGACAAAAAAGCAGCAGATTGTGAAAGAAGCCTAAAAATTTTCCAAGCAAAAAAGTACTCAAAGTTTTTGAAGAAGCATATTGCTTTCTAAATGAATGTGCATATTTTATACATGGAAAAATTTAATGTTGAATAGTGAAATTGCAAAGCTAATTAAACCCATATTATTGATGTTTTGAATTAAAGGATCAGGATATTTGGCATTTTAAGTATAAAAGACTTCTAGAATTTAAAAATCAGATTTCTGATTTAATATAAAGAACAAACTTTTGGTTGCCGATCAGATGTAGATTATGATTACATTATATTTCTTCATTTCTGTCCTGTATTATTTCATTCCTGCTACTTTCTTCACACTTTAAATTCTGTTTATTTCTACCTTCTTGAGATGGATGATTAGCTTATCATTTTTTCAGTCTTTCTTGTTTTCTTCCATATATATTTAAAGTTTTAAATTTCTCTCTAAGCACAGCTTGAACTATTTATTTCATAAATTCTAATTAACAGTATTTTCATTATTTTGTATCATCTTTTTTTCCTGATGTTTACTGTGATTGTTCTACTTTGACTGATGGATTATTTAGAAATATATTGCTTACATTGTAAACATATGGTTGTTTTTAAGTTTATTTTTATTTCTAATTTCTACCAGGATCAAAAATCATACTCTGATTTTAACCTCCTGGAATTTGTCAATAATTGTTTTATGTCCTACATTGACTGATTGATTGATTGATTAAACAATTAACTCTCATAAATGACCCTATGCCAGTGGAGGTGGCAGAAGGCAAGGCCAGGCCTCACAGCATAGGGTGTGATCCTTCTGCCACTTCCACTGGTACAGGACTGCCTAGAGTCACCACCCACCCACCCACGGTTTCTTGACCCTAAAGATCAACCAGAACTTCTAATTCAAACCCAGCACAGCCAGCGTCAAGCATAGTCAAATCTCCATACCCAATCCACACTTCTGTGCTTGTGTTTCCCTCTCTTGGTCATTATGCCTTGCCCAGGTAAGAGGACCACCCACAAGGCATGTTTTATTGCACATGAAGCTTTTTTAAAAGTGAGGTTTATAAAGATGTAACTTACATGTAACAAAGTACAGTTACATAAGTTTTGACAAATGTTACAACCCTGGAACCATCATTACAACCTAAATATAATATTTTCCTTACCCAGAAAACTACCATCAAGCTCCTTTGCAGTAGATCTCATTCCCCATCTCCAGGTATGCAGTAGATAATAAATATCTGATAAGAAATTTTTAATGACATTGCACACGATCAGTTCTAACATCCAATAACTAGAACTCAGCCCAAGCACCACTACAACAAAGAAACCAATCATTAATTCAGAAAACAAAAATACTCTAGAATAAAAATAAAGAATTATACTGATGAAATAATACATTTTGTAGAATCATAAACTTCTGAAATCTTAAAGAAATCTGGTGGTCACTTCAGAATATCCATACAAGGACCTTTCTACTTCTTCATCTACTCTGTCTACAACCATTTTTCTCAAGCTGCAATATTTACAGCCAAATTAAAAACATTTATTGAATATGCATTTAAATTACTAGCAGTCACTGTCCAATTTTCAAATGGGCTGTGGTTCCAGAGTTCATTTATAAATCAGATGTGTCTATGTCAGCAAGCATTTTGTTATATATACAGTTTTATAAAAGTGATTGTTTAGAAACTGGTCAACAAGACTACTCTAACATTTGTTATTTTCTTAAATTCTTCATTCTGGTACCTGTGGACAAAGCAATACAGAATCAAGGTATCAGTACAATACAATACATATTTAAGAGGGAAAATGATCAGAGCGTGGAATATCAAGCTGAAATAGAGATTCATATTTGGATAATTAGGTTCATGGAAATGCCAACAATTGAAAAACAGAAAGCAGAGAATGAGAAGCAACACTGGAGTGAGCTAGGAAGTTATATTTGTAATGTCTGTGGAACATCCACAAGGAGAAACTAGCTAGAAAACTGAAATTGGGAATGTTGGCTATCTTCATATAGATTGTTGAAACTAAAGAATTGATGAGATTTTTCAGAAGAGTATGACGTGTGAAAAAATGTAATTTATTTAAACTCTGAGCAACTTCAGTATCTACTATATGGTCAGATCAGAGAAACCCATGAAGACTAAGAGAGAGAAATCAAAGATATGTTTTGGAATATTATTATATTATTCTTAAAATAAAAGCTATTAAAAGCATTCTTAACTCTGATTTAAAAGCCACATAGAGGATTCTGAGGGCGTCTGTGTTGGGAGACAAGAAGGTATTCGTATGCCAAAAGGATGGTACAAATTTAATGGGACAAAAACCTAGGTAACCTCAACCTAGGTATCTTTTCATTTGGCAATCCATTCATGTATCTTTTGTGATAAACCAAATAACCAGACTGATCCTGAGAAATTAGTTGTCATAAAATTGGGAGCTAAAAGGGGCACTAAAACTGGCCAAGGACACTACCCGAACAGTTTACCTACCGGTCACTGTCTGAGTTCTTCACCCGCAAGCACAATTGCAAGACAGACTACTCAGGCTCAGGGAACAACAACAATGGGATTTATTGAACAAACCATGGGAAAACAAAGAGTTACTGAAGCCAGAAATGGCCATTTACCTCACCCAAAGCAGTGTCCAGTCTTTTTAAGTCCCAAACAAAAAGCAGTTAAAATGGAGTCTTCCCACCACTGAGGACACAGAGCTCCTCTCCCAAATAGGCCTTGTGCCAAAGATGGCCTCTTCCTGACTGCAGACACACAGCAGCCAGACTGTAGGCCAGGTTCCAACTCATGAAGACAACAAAAGATACAACAGGAGATGCTTCTGGAGCTGCCCCAAAGCAGTACCAGATAAGCAACACTCAAAACAGCAGCTACAGTGGCTGACAGACCCGACAAATGACCATACAGCTCTGCTAGGCGCCCAGCTCCAGCTCTTCACCTTCTCCACCAGACTGTCATAGCAGCAAAACCAGGAACAGTTTCAGTTGCTTGGCTACTTCCAAAGTTCCCAAACTTTTCCTCTCTGAGGTTGGCTGCTGGAGGCCTCCACCTTCAGAGGCCCACAACAGCCTTCTGGAAGATTGGTGCGGTGGGGGCCACAATCCGCTGACCCCAACTGCTGAAAGCTCAAAAGCTGACTGAGTTCTGGGAAAGCTTCCCCAGTCCCGTGTACTTCCCATCAGAATCTCCGCCCCACAATGCATTACTTTTTAGCATTTTCCTTGGGGCTATTTATCATCATCAGCAACCCCTTCTAGGGGGCACCACCCGTAACAGTCTATGGCTTCAGCGACCGGTTACAATTTTTCTACCATTTCACTTTTTGCATCTCTGTCTGAATTCAAATTTCTTATCTGTATATTTTGATTTAAGGGACCTTTTGTGAGGCTCAGGACTCAGTATATTTAAAACGTTCTCAAATCCACCATTCCACTCATTTGGAAACTTCCTAAAACCTGCACCTCCCCCTACCACCTCAAATTGCACCCTTTCCTTTCTTTTCTTACAGAAGATTGGAATGCTCGAGACAGAAAGTACCTTCAGTTTCCTGGTAGTCACAAACTTTGGTGACTAAGAAAAAAGTATACTTTCCAACCCCAGAAACACCTGGAAATGAAAAAGGTGGTTATTATAGAAATAAGCACCTGTAGACAGTCTTTATTTTATTGAAAAAGTAATGGTTTAGAGGAAGAAACCAAGCTATAATAAAATTAATTATTGTACTGCAAGCCATCCTTAAGGAGGGTTTCCAATGAAAAGGGCTCATTGTCACCATTCAGCTATGCACATCGCGGCCATGCACTTACCTGCTCTCTGACCTGCATTATGTGATAGTCTGGATGTTCCAAATAGTTCTATCCTTCAGGAGTCCACAGAATGCTGGTCTTTCTCAAGACACTACTAGGTGGTTCACTAAGTAAGAATCTGTCACATAATTTTTAAAATTGCTAGTTAATCTTAGCCCTTTTGGAGTGTCACAGTAAATATTAGTATGTTGAAGGTACTGGAAAACCCTAGCATCAAGACCCAATTAATTTTATTTATTCTATTGTTTCCTAAATTTATTCCACCACACTCTGATTTTATATAAAATACAATCTAGAAACTGTTGCTATAAGCAATCCCATGACTAATATAATTTTTAAAAAATTTTTATGGCAGTAATGCTGATTTACAACACTGTATATGTTTTAGGGTTAAAGTTTCATGTATCTTCAAATGCATGTTATCACACCACAGCTACCACCAAGGCACCAATAACCCTCTACCATCGTCCACTTTATTCTATATGGGCTCCTTCCCTCTTTTGCACCTTATTACCCCATTTTCACCCTCTGATAGTCTCAATTCTTCAGTCATATTTCTAGAGTTTGTTCAGTTATACTTTTTTCTGTTCCTTTGCTTTTTTTTTTATAGTCTACAAATGAATAAAAGCATCCAGTATTTGTCTTTTTTCCTCCTGGCTTATTCTGCTGAACACAATCCCTTCAATTTCCATCCATGTTGTTGTAAATGGCAAGATTTCATCTTTTTTTTAAATAGGTTATTTGTATTGCATCTTTTTAATCCATTCATCTGTTATTGGACATATAGGTTGTTTCCATAACCTGCCATTTGGAAATATGCTGCAATGAATACAGAGTGCCCGCATACCTTCAAATTAGTGTTTTTGCATTCTTTGGATAGATATCTAGGAGTGGAATTCCTGGATCATATGAGTCAAATAACACATTTTGTCTTTGATGCAGAAACTGAAATTTGCTAGCAATATACATAACAACAGAAACAACTGAGTAGCATTGTTAAGTATTATTCTAGGAACTTGCATATGTTTATTCCTATAATTTTCACAATCACAGGAAGCAATCACTATCTTGTCTTTTCCACTTAAAGAACGGGAAACTCAGGCACAGAGAGGCTAAATAATCTGTCCAATTTTACACATTTTAGGAGTCATGCAGAAGATTCATCTTCTCTGTTTTTCTTGGTGGGAAAAACAGCACCAGTAAATCCCATGGGTGGGGAGTTTCTAGAACCAGACTACTTGTGTTCATTGCCCAATTCTAATGGCTTCTTATTGTCTGTGTTCTCTTTAAAATACCTTACAGAAGCTTTAGCGTAGAGGGGGGGGGGGGGTCTTTGCTGAGCCACAAGGTTGCCTTAGTTTCTATTAAGTTCCCTTGTCCAGTCTACCATGGTATTTCTCCGAATGAAGAAGGATTTTTGTGTGTGTGAGTTCCACACCACCTTAAGAATCTATATCCTATTAGATCCCAAAGGTTGCTTTTGAGCTGTGTCTTGTATACAATATGTGAATTTTTTCCCAATGCAACTCCTTTAAAAATATAGTCATCTGCTTCTTTATCTTGTTTTCAGGACACATAGCAGTGACAGAAAGACTTAACATCCATATTCTCAGACTCTCTAGTTGATGCAGGGCCTTATATTCATAGATTCTTTATAACAAAGGTAAATACACTGTCTTTTTTCTTAGCTTTGAGCTTTACAGAATTAACTTGTAAACCTTCTGTGGCAGGTTGGGTTGGTAGGATTAAATTCTCTTTGAGTGCTGCATCCATGCCTGGACTTATTCATGCCCACATTCCAGTCAATGAAAACTACCAGCTATGTTGACTAGCAGTGGGTTTGCTGCAGAGGGGTTTTTTTTTTTTAAGTAGATGAATATTTTCTGCGTCTTCTGGCTTCCTCCCAACATCTCCACTTTAAATGCCTCATTTTCTCCAATAACACACTTTTTTTTTCAAAGATCAGCAAATTTGATGGCTGCAATTCAGCAAAATCGGGTCATTTCAAGCTTTGCACCCTCTGATAGCTTATATCAGACTAAAAAGTTTTTGTCCAATGGACCCAACTAAAAGGAGCTAATCTCCCCTGTACCACCTTACTGAAGATATTTCCTACAGCAGCTAAACACAAAAGCATCTTTCCAAGTTGCTACCAGGTCTCACTGCTGCAGCAACGATCACAAGGTCTGAGTCCCAAGAGACTATGATGATATCCTGCCTGCTTCGCCCCAGCACAAAAGCTGCAGTTTCTCAAGTCAACAGAATTCTTAGTTCTTCTCATATGAACTCAAAAAGCTCCACATTTTAAGGTCTCTTTTGTAATGCCCCACTTCTTTTTTTAATTAATTGATTCAGTTTTAATTGAAGTAATATTGGGGTACCCCAATTAGATATTCCACATATTAATGATACCATCTGGTATTTATCTTTCTCCTTCAGACTTATTTTCACTTAGCACCCTACTTCTTTAATATCAATTTCTAATTAGTACTTTCTGGCTGCAAGTAAATGAACCAAATCTGAGTAGTTTAAGCAGAAATTGATTGGAAATATTTTAGAATCATTGATAAAACTCATGTCAGAAATTCAGCTAGGCTTCAGCGACAAACTGAACTTAAACTGTTAAAATTTTAAAATTCTCTCCACCTCTCTTTTCTGTTCATCTCTATAGGCCAACTGCATTTGTCCTCTTCCTCACCTTTCTGTCTCCCAATCTACATTTCCAAAAAAAAAAAAAGTAGCCAATAGCAGCTTAGAATTTCATAAGTTAGATCTATAGCAGCTTAGACAATAGCAGCTTAGAGTTTATAAGTTACAGGTCTAACCAACTCTTTCTTATTTTTGCAGCTGCTGATGAAGAAACAAATAGGCCCAATTATTGTCACATCCCTCAATAAACCAATCAAGATTGACGAAAGGTCACAATGCAGCAAAGGGACAGCATCGTGGGCTGGAGAGAGGTGTGGAAGGGAGGACTCTCAGAAAAGAGACACTGAGTAGAAAAAGTAATGTGTATCGAGTTGTTGAAGTGTCATGATAGCCAGTGTTGTCAGAACAAATAGAGGAATCTATATAGATTCTTCTTCCATTTAACCAGTCCATTCAGTAGTGGCATTACTTGTTAGAATGTGTTTAAAATAATCGTAGCAGACAGACATGGTAATTTATAAATATTTAATGGACTGTAATTCAAACACTTTCATAAATATCTATTTCAATTCAATTCAGTAGAAGTTCATTTTAAAGCATTCTAATTAAGTGTACTAAAAATTATTCATAATTGGTAGTGACAACAGGGAACTTAAGGATTTTCTCTAAATTTAATTGACCACAGAAACCATAAATATGAATCTTTATTTCAATATTTGGGAAACATGGATAGGTATTTCTCATTTATATCAATTAAACACAATGTATTTGTTGTTTCTGGCTCTACCTGACTCAATCTCTCAAAGGAGAGTCATGATAAGTACTGAACCAACTATTGTGTATGTAAAAATATAAAGGAATATCTAGATATCATAAAATGTGTTTAAGAACTCCTCTCACATACTAGTGTTCTTAGTCTAAAAGGACAATTTCTATTTATTAACAAAAGATGTTAACAAAAATTCTTGCATCTATAAATTCTGGAATCTACTATGAATCTACTTTCCTTTTGTCCAATCTGCTTTAAAAACAAATTTGAAATTCCTTACCTGTTTGAGACATACACTTAGTAAGGAAATTCAGCTTCAGCATGGATATTAATATCAGGAATACTTCTGTGCCATATTCAAAGTGAAAATTTCAGGTCTGAAAGCTAGTACCCAATTTGACTCTAGGGTCCTTACTAATGGTAAATGAATACACTGCATAGGACTATCTACTATCAAGGAAAAGGGAGTAGATAAATTCTACATAATTATGTCTTCTTTATTTACTTGAAAGTATCTATTTAATTTGAAACAATTGCATACTTGAGGGAAAGTTATGAGTGGTGTGGGAAAGACTTAAAGCCTGAACCATTTTGTAGGATCCCTAGCCCTCCTTGTTCTCCAAGATATTGGCTCAGTGCCCAGAGTTCTCGCTGGTCAGCTAAATGTGCAGTCAGGAAGGGGGCCTCTCACCAAGGACAAAAGTCTTGGTATGAGGAACATACTGGGAAACCAGTATCTGCTCAAAACAGCAGGCAGATATTATGGCCAGATTGGTAAGATCAACTAAAATACCATAATCATAAGGATTAGCAGTTAATCAGGTAAAAATGGAGACTAGATATAATATGCTTTGACTAGCAGGTACAATGGAGCCCCCCAGGCAATAGGCCCTGGTCACTCTACCCTAATTTACATGTCTGATAACACATCCTCCATCCACGTACACTCCCTACGTGCTTGCTCCCACCTTCGTACTTGATTCTAAATAATAAGAGCTTGCCTTTGGATGGGAACTACACATTACTTCCTTCTAGCCTTCTTGTTCCAACCCACTTGGACCGAGTAATATTTCCCTCATCCTGCACCATTTCCAACGCTGCCGCTCTGCAAAGTGGCACCATTTGAGAGTAAGTTGTGGAAATGCCCCATCACCCCCAACACTGTAGTGGCTATGTCTACAAACAAGAATGCTGTCCTATATAACCACAATATACCATCACTATTAGTACAATAATATTGCCCTATCACTAATCAGCAGACTCATTCAAGTTTCCCAATTGTCCCAATAATTGCTTTATAAATTATTTAGTTACCAATCACATTACATTTAGTTGTCCTTTAAACACTTTCAATGTGTTTTTAGACATTTTCAAGCTCTTTGACTTTCCTTGATTTTCTCAGCCTTTTAAAAGTTACAGAGCAGATAACACATTATAAAATGTCTTTCAAATGAGTCTGCTTGATATCCCTTTAGCACTAGAGTCAGGTCCTGCTTCTTTAGCAGCAACATCATGGAAATTATGCTGTTTTCTTCTGGCATTTATAAGGTGGCATATGCTTTTGATTTTTCTCATGGCTAACCATGTTAACTTTGATCACATGATCAAGGGGGTTTGTCAGTCTTCTGCACTATAGTGTGATTGTTTTTCCCTTTGAAGTTAATAACTATTTTGTAAGAAAGCATGTTGAAACCATATAAATATAACATGTCTTAAGAAAATTTCACTTCATTTACCCATTCATTTATATCAACATATCTATTTGCTTTTTTAAATTTTTATCTTCTTTGGATAAATAACACTGGTCAACAAATTTTTACAAAAGTCATGTTACTGAAATAAAATTAGTCATTTCCTATCAATTTGTATGTGCTCAACACGAATATGACAGTCAAATTCTAATTTTGGCTCTAGTATTTGTGTAATCTGCAATAAACTGATGTTTACATCACAAAATGCATGCCAATAGTAATAGGCCTATGGTTAATACCTGTAAAGAATCAAGTCATAGACTATTTCTTAGATTTCATCGCTTGTCTCTTGAACAGCTGTTCAGGGATAGAATAGATGGAAGACGGTTTCCATTGTACAAAAGCACAGTTTTAAGACTCAGTTTCGAAGTGTCTGGAAATAGTCTCCATTCTTGTGGGTCATGAGTGATTTCTAAGGCATTCATGAGGCCCTCACTAGCGGAACAGAATACCAGAGTACTTTCCTTTCTGAAGAAAGACTCCAACTGCTGGTGGCGCTTTCCATATAAAGAAATTGTGACATTTTCTTCTAGAAGATTCCATTGTTGGAGTCTTGATCCTAGCAATTCTGCCTTGTTCTTGGAGAAGTCCTAATCATGAATCAGGTCATTTAGTTTTTCCTGTGTTAGTCTGTGTGGGTCGATGATGCACCACGGTGAAAATCTGGATCACAGCATGCTGATGGAATAGGAGAAGAACAGGTCGGCTCACCCTTGTCCTCATCAGATGAATCAAGAGACTATTCTGCTAGAGGTTCTGGAATAGGAAGTCCCTCACCATGTGGAACTGGTCTCAATGCAGATGGAATGTTTGTGTAGACTATTCTCAACTTCTTTTGCTACGTTATTCCACCGGAAAGAGAAGGAACCAAGCAGAACTAACAGTCTTTTATGTGGTTGCTTGGCTCTCTCCACACAATGGGGACTGCAAACGGCATTGATGGTCTTTTGTCATTTAACCACTGTGAAAGCTGTGTTGTACATGTAGCACAGCATATATGTGGGTCCCAAGGCTTGTCTGGGTCACCAATCTTGTATCCGAAGTAAAGATGATAAGCCTTCTTCACTTGAGAAACAATACTTCTGGTTGGCAAATGTCACTTCCCCACAAATAGAGCAGAAATTGTCCACGCTATTAACTCAGTTTCGAGGCATTACTGTTCTGTATTATGCCTAAATGGATAAAATAATAAGTTCTATGGAACAGTACCTTCAACTGTCTTGCACAAGTTTGAAATATTTTCAGTGATCATCCTTTCCGACGGGCTTTCTATAGTGCATTGCTGACGTCAGCTTACTTCAGCAGTCGCCTGGCAGTAGTACTACATTGCATCAGAAAATGATGCAATCAACTCTGGATGATGTGTGCATGATGGAATTATGCAATGCAATGCAATATGACATCATCCTAGGCTGATTTAGGATGTTGTTGCAGTCCTACTGGATAAATTTACATGGTAAAACATATAAAATGAATTATGTGAAATATCTTCAAAACGAGAGCTAATAAAAAACTTTCAGGGTTATATTGATGCTCAGCACGCCAAGATTCTACAGATTAGGGCCTTTTTAAGTCAGTAATGATCTCATTGTTGACCGGTGTAATTAACATTCTGCAGCAGGCACTGTCTGCTCATAAAGCTAACTCCTCTGATTCCTATGCAACCAAAATCAGTGCAACTCTCTCTTGGGGCTCTGTGCTGCTCATACTTAGGGCAAGCCAGAAGTGTTGGGGCTTATAAGCCGTCCTCAGTCAATGAAGATGAAAGCGCATTGATAAACCTCCAACTTCCTTATACTCAGTTGGATAACTCCAAGCTTATTCCACATTCTCTCATAGATCCTCCAAGGAATTGGGCCCAGTTACTTGAGTAAGTAACATATCCCTTATTAAAGGCTCCCTTGGCTTTCCTGCTATTTCCCACCTTCCTACCTCTGTTTCCCAGCATCACCTCCCAATACACCACCTGCATTCAGATCTTCTCAAGATTTGCTCAAGGGTAGCTCAAGGTAAAATAATGTCATATCCATGTCATACTATGAAAACTTTAAAGATAGTTTGACATGTTTGCAAGCAATTCATGATCTGACAGTTTAGTCATGATTATTACTCAATCATTCCATCAAGACATTCCTTTCTCTATTTAAAAGAAGGAAGACATCCTCTTGATAGAAATTTCCCCACTAAAGTGTAGAATCAACACAAACAAGATAAATCAGTCATACTAAAACAAGAAGTTCTTTCATTCCTTATAGCAGTAGGAAATCAAGCCAACCTTGTGTTAGTAAAATAATGTTAAAATGAAGATGCCATCTGGCCTATCGGCTCATTAAAGTCAGACAATTGCTTTTTTTCCCCCTTTGGTTTCCATACTATGTTACAGTCGACCCCTTAGTCTGACCAAAGCATCTGTTTCTACCCTCCACAATGTAGTTCTACTGGGAATAACCATTTTTACAACATAAAAGTAAATGCATACAGTGCATGGCATTTTTTAAAGAGAGGGCAGAAAATAATAATAATGTACTTGTACTTGCTATTCTTAACCCCCCTCAAAACCACTCAGTACAAACAACTTCTAGACCAACTATGTTTGGGAAGAGCAGATTTAGAAAGAAGGGAGACACTATAGACAGTACCACATACAAGAGAGAAAATATAACGTCTAGGCCTGATACACTGTGGGATACTGCGGGATGCTGACTCACTTTGCAACTATAGTCTTTCCTGAATTCAGGGGAAAAAAACCTAAGTAGTCTTTTATGCAATGAGTTCAGCTCAAACAAATCTCTCCTGACCTTGCATTTACTACAGGACTAGATGTCGCCAACGTTAATATCTGTATTGGACACTCTGTGTAATTATTTTTCCAAAAGAGCAGACCAAACAATTTTTCAAATAGAGAAAGTTCTCTGTACACACAGTACTCTCCTGTACAAGCAACAAGGATAGTTTGACAAACAAAAAGATTTTTAAAATGATGACATTTTAAAAATAAACACATAGTTCCACCCTCAAAAAGAATGTATTTGCAAATAACACACCCTGCTAAATCTTGATGGAAAATAGGATAGATCCAAACATCCCATCAGCCTCTCCGGAGGGTACTTTGAGTTTTTATAAAGAAAAGTTCCATAGTTATAAATAAATGTTCCAAACATCTCTGTAATTACTTGTTACTTCTAAACTATTATCTGTGCTGAAATTCTTTTTACTTAAAGCAGATTTTACAACTGACTAGCAGTAAGGCATTTAGTCCAAGAGGGGTCCATTTTTAATTTACGTAGAAAAAAATTTATATAAACATGTCGCCCCCTTTACAAAGTGTGTATGTGGTGGCGGGGGTGGGGGAGTGGGGGGGTGGAAGGGTCATTTCCTGGATCATATAAAGCACAATTCACTTCTCCAGAAAAGCTGCAAATACTCTTTACTCAAACAAAGAAACTTGCTTGAGAGAACTAATCCCCAAATCTTTTCACTTTCAACTCTTCATTTTTGGCTTTGGGGAAATGGACCAAGTTCCAATGAGGGAATCCTGGGAAGAAATTGAAAGGGTTCTTTCATTTGTTTTGATGGTCTTTGAATAGGCTGGAGGCTTCAACACTCATTTGTGCCAGGAGATCACAGTATGAATGGTTGGTTTTCCTGGACTTTCTGGTCTTTTCAAACTGCCAGTTCTGATGATTTGACCTTGTGAAAACATGATCTCCCACTGATACCTTGTTTTATAACATTAAAAGTGAATGTGTGGAATGATTGATTCATACTTTTTGAAAATTAAAAAAAAATGACTTTTTAAGAAATAGCTTTCCAGGTGCTAGATAAGACTTGAAGAAAAAATTTCTGTAAATGCAAAATTTTAAAATCCATAATAAGAATGAGGTAATATAATAAATAATAGTTATCTATATTGTTTATCTAGAGCTATCTCCTTATAATAAATATTTTAAAACATGTAATTAAGACCTTATATTAGTAGTAACTCAGAGAAAAAGGACTATTACCTTAATATAATGCCTTCTAACTAGCCTCTATACTTTGCAATTTAAGAAAAAAATCTAATACCAATAAATATGATTTGAAAAATGGCAAAATACATAACGGAGGTATAATATATGATTTACTTCTCAGTCGTATGGCTAGTGACTAAATATCTCTTATGTCAAGTTTGTGCTAAGTGCTAAGGAAAGGAAAAAATATATAAACATGATTTAAATTACAGTGGACTTACTCTGTAATTGGTGGAGAGAAGCAAAACGTGGTGATGATTGTCACTTCACACACCCCCGAAGGTCCTTCTCCTCCTTACCCAGTGACATCAGTACACCAGCTCACAGGATTTGAGTGCCTTTTCCATGCATCTTTTCCCCACGATGCTCCTTGATAAACCATAAAGCACAATCAACCACAGCCAATTCAGCTGCTTGTTATTCCTTGACAGTGCCCTCGCTGGGTTCCGTGCCTGTGTTTTGGCAACGCCAGCCAGTAAAAATGCCCTTTCTCTCACTACCTCCTGTCAAAGTCTTCTACTACCTCAGTTCAACGAAATTATTGTTTCTTCCTCATTCCCTACTCAATAGAAGTAATTCTTCTCTCATCTGCATTCTTTTAGCTCCAGTTCTCACCGTGTGTTTTTTAAGTTCAACACAGTAGTATAGATATTTGTGTCTATTTCTGACTTACCCCACTAGAATTAACTTACAACATTTCAAAAAGCTTGTTTATCTTCATATTTCCATATGTTACCAAACTCATTGTTTCATTTATAATATATTTTCAAATACGTAATATTTGAATGATTACTCAATATATAGTAATGAGTGAGTAGTTAAAATAACCAGGGAATAAGAATAATAATTGTGAAGCAAAAGATGTAGAAAAATAGACTGAAAGGAATTTGGAGGATGGTGTAACATAGCTTAAGTATAAAATGGAATAGTTCAAGGATGGCTACATGGAGTATTTAAACTTGATTTGGCACTTTAAGAATGATTGTGTCAAACACTGAAAACAGAGTAGCTAATAACAATCAGGAATAGAAGCCTGACCAACAAATGAAAAGAGAACAAAATAGATCAAAAGATAAGATTGTAAGAGGGATGTTTCAGGAATTACTTAATGAAAAGTTAAGCAGGAAATAGACATAATTCCTGATTAGCTGAAATCCTAGAAATTAATTTCTCTGTCCAGAACAGACTATTTTTAAAGAAGTAGCATGTTCGGGGACAAAAAAAAAAATGAGATTTGAATTTAGTTTCAGATTCTAAGCATTTCAGTTTCACTATCTTTTTTTGATGGGTTTCAGAGTCTCCAATCTTCCATTTTCTCATTACTGAAATGGGATATATAATTCCACCCAGTTGGATTGCTGTGGGGTTTAAGTAAGATGATATTTGGAAAGTGCTTAGCATATAAAAAGAAGTTGGTAAATGCCAATTCTCATTTTTACTCATTGTGGATTCCATTCTGAATATGCATTAGGTACTTTGTCCCTAGTTCCTTTACTCACCAGTGTCCCTGACACTTGAGAACTGTTCCTGATTGTTGCCAAAGACATCTTTTTGGAATTGAAATGGAGAGCTTAATAAAAGTGTTGGTCATTATGATTGTTACAGATTTATTGCAAATAACATTTATTGAGTGTTTTATTAGGTATTAGGAACCATGTTAAGTGACTCGATGATTACTGCATTTAATCCTAAAAAAAAAAAAAGCATTTTGTAAATAAAACAATTGGGATGTATCTTTGAATGATATGGTAGTATTATTCATAGTATTATTCTTGATACCAAATATACCTGTATCTTGGGTACCCCAGGGAATATAGCAGAAGCCACGACAGGAGGCTAGAAGCTATGGAAAGGCACACAGAAGCAGGCTAACCCTGACAAAGGAATCTGGGAAATGGGAGTTAAAGTACGTAGTGATCTCAGGTCTGATCCAGGCCTCTATACCACGAGCTTCAGGTCTCCATGTAGGCCAGACCTCAGGGAAACCAGGCAGCAGGAACTACTCAAAGTCAGTCAGGTGATGGCAGTGTGGTTCTTAGTAGAAGATACTGGAAGCAAGATACTCTCTTCTTGCGGAAGTTTGAACAGAAATAGCACGCTATAATGAACCCCATCTTAAGAAATAATCAAAAATAGCACTTTTTTTTTTTTGCTTCTTATAAATTTTCTGAGCAAGTAAATGGTAGCTTGAAACTAGATTTAGGTTCAGCAATAAAGAATATCACGACCAGTTAGTGATGTTGCCTCAAGGGAGTAAGTGGCTGCAGACTGGTTAAGACTCTGGTTTAATAGGAAAACCAAGCAACCCTGAAGGAAAAAGAAAAAGAACTATTATTACGAAGGGACTATGCAAGACTTTCAGGTGATTCAGGGAGGAGAGAAAGTGATTCACCATCATCTCTGCTCAGAACTGAAGAGAATCCACCTTTGGCAAGTACACCTCTCTCTTTGCCTGGTCTGTTTCCTTCTTTAAAAAGAACCGTAGCATTCTGACAGCCCATCACCCTTGTCTCCCCACTGTAAGGCTTAGAGTTAGGTGCCCATGTCACTCAGAAAAAATTTAATGTATGTTCTCAGGACTAATGATATTAAAAATATAGACATATTGGTGGACAAAAGAAACAACACATTTTTTATTATTTTCATAAAATGTGGTAATATTTTGAAATTCATCAAAAGAAAATTGTTTCTTAGATTCCTCTTCTGAGAACTATATTTAAATTTCAATCTATTTTATATTTTTTATTTAAATAAGAAAGGACATTAATGCCTTAGGAAAGAAGGGGACATCTCGAAAGCTTTTCAATATATCTTATAACAAATTATTTTTTTAAGTGAAGAACAGGAAGGTGGATATTTGAACATTTTCGTCCCTGAAACCACATTCCTGTGGCATTACTCAAATTAAATCTTTCAGTCAGATTGAAAGTGGAAAGAGAAAATGACTATATTAAAACCAAACAGAAAATGGATTTGAATCTTTTTATTATATTTTTCTAGGTCTGTAACTACCAACCTGTTCTGTTTGCAAAAATATACAAATATAACTCTCCACAAGAAGAAACAACGGTCAGTCTTAAAAGCCCTGTTTCTTAAAGTAGACTTTGTTTTGAGGGACCAAGAGTAAAGTGATTATATGTAGCAACACCTATTTGAAAGTCCTTGTTCTATTTATGTGTTGACCTCTCGTTTATGTTTTACTCTAGAAAAGAGAAAGACCACATATGAAACAAATTTTTATTTCTTTATTTTTTTAAGATTTAGTTATTTATGCATATAAAAGCTGGGGTGTAGGCCAGAGGTTGCAGTGGGGGCCAGTGAGAGGATTCACCAGAGACAGAGTAGGGAGCAGAACAGGCAGACTGATCGATATACACTGCTGAGGGGAGCAGCGAGCGAGGCAGGAGAGGTCTGCTGTGCCAAGTCGGAATCTCCCTGGTTGGGGATCAAACTCGTGCTGCAGTGGCTGCGGATAGCTTCATGGTGCTGAGACTTGCCCCGTTGCACCACCAGGAGGCCCCTGAAATAATTTTTTAAATCATACCTTTTTTAAAGAAATAATCACATCAACAAAGAAAATGGTAGCATTAGAGTGATTTTATGAATTTCCTTATTGTATCTTTTGAATGACAGGTCTCACTTTTGAACTGCTGTATTATTTAACACAATAGAATTCAGCCAACATGTATAGAGCAACAAGTTTGATATACTATCTGCAAAGTGAATTTACAAATAGGAGGTAACAGATAAGAAAACACAAAGCAATATTTCTTCATCTATGTGGTTACAATAATATACAGAGAGATTTTTTTCCCCTTTCTTCAATAATTTACTCATTCATTTAAAAAGGTATTTTAGTGGTTGGAATGTGACCTGTCCATACACACAAATACATGTCTATCAAAAGATACTTGTGAATATAGTCTAACTTGGAAAAAGGGAAAAATTATCTCCCCAGTGATAATTAAGTTATGGATCTTAAAATGAGATTATCTTGGATTATCTGGGTTTACCTGGGGCTCTAAATCCAATGACAAGTGTAGATATAAAGACTGAACAGATTACACAGAGGAGAGAGAAGAGGTACAGTCCTTGTGGCGATGGCGGCAGAGAGAGGAATTGGGCAAATACAGACTAAGGAACTCTAAACAAGGCAGGCAAGGATTCTCCTCTAGAGCCTTCGGGGGAAATACCCTGGTTTCAGACCTCTGGTCTCTGGAACTGTGAGAAAATAAATTTCGGTTGTTGCACCCAGTCATTAGTTAAGGCGATTAGGAATCTAACACAGCATCTTTAAACTACCTTTCAAATGCCAAGTGTATTGGTAGGCAAATATATGTCTGTGAATAAGATATCATTTTGTGTAAGAGAGAATCTCAATCTTGTGCATGAAATGGACATTTAAGAATGTGTTCTAAATGAAGTGTAGGACACAGGGTTATGGGTTGTCAGTTCCTCAGAGCCTCCCGTGGGGCATGAGTACACTATAGAGTCTCACGCACTTAAGAAGTTCCCCAAGATGTCTGAGGCTCTGGGGAAAGCTTCTCAGAGAAACTATTTTAGCTAGTCTTGATGAGTCGACAAGACTTTTTATGATAAAATGTTGGAAAGCAAACTATATAATAGATATCAAGCTGAGGGAATCAAAAGTATAAAAGGCACAAAAAATCAAAGAAAAATAAAAAGGTCTCAACCTTGACCTGAGATGAGTCTGTAAATATATTTGTTGAATCTAAATTACAAGGGCGATGTCTTCCTACTGAGGACTTATAATATTGAGTGAAGGGAGATGAAGATGTTTATTAGGGTGTCAAAAATGGACCATGGAAACAATGGAGAAATAAATCCAAGAATATGAACTGAGCAGATTTTAGGAAAATATCTCTAGCAAAATTTTTCTTACAGGTAGTAATTTATATTCTCTCTCGCAAACCTCCCAGTTCTCTTCTTCTATTTATGTAGATAAAAATTTCCCATCTTGTATGACAGAAAGGTTAGGAGCAAAAATTCTTACCTCTTGTTTTCAAAACCTTAAATCAATAAAAGCACAAGATTTGGGCAAGGTGCTTTAGGATCAGTCTCCCCAAAAAGGTTCAGACAAACTTTTTCCAGGATGTCCATACTAGTCCTCCTTGTATGCATCACCTTGGTATGTGGATCTAAGACCAACCAAGGCCCTGTGTACCTCTTGAAGAATTGTTACCTTGGGTATTTTAGAAGTTTTAAAGAATGTAGATAACCTAGATTTAGGGACATCTCCAGACATAAATTTTTATCGAAGAAACCTATCTAAGGTATGGGAAGCATCTAGAGGCATTTAAAAATGTGTATTCTAAGGGAAGCTTATGTTAAAGCCTAGACTGGTTAAGCTCTGAGATTTGAGTAATGTGTGCGTCTTATGGTTCATGTCTTTAAAAAGTAGGGGTGGGCCTCCCTGGTGGTGCAATGGGTTAAGCACAGCGCTGTCGGCATTTGCGGCACGAGTCCAATGCCCAGCCAGGGAGATTCCCACATAGCGTGGCAGACCTCGCCTGCTGCTCCCCTCAGCAGTGTCTTTCAGTCAATCTGCCTGTTCTGCTCCCCACTCTGTCTCTGGTGAACCTTCTCACTGCCCCACACCTCTGGCCTGCACCCCTGCTTGTATGCATAAATAAATAAATCTTTAAAAAAAAAAAAAAGGAGGGGTGTACTCTTCCCTTCCACTTTTCATTCCCCAGGAATTAAAGTCAAGGTGAGTTAGTGAGCCTTTTTTGATGATGCAGATGAGAATAAAACCCAAGGGGTTGTAGATCCCCAAGACAGAAGGACTCCAGACCTCAGGCAACTTTGAAAAGTGGAGTTCTCATACAAACCGAGAATTTATGTGAAATAGAAATAAACTTCTGGCTTATAGATCATAGTTTTTCATGTCCTGGTCAAATAAGTTAAACCTACATTGTCACTAACACCAGCATGGAAAAGAAACTGGACTAGAGAGAGATGAGTTGTGGGGTAGTTAATTGACAATCCCAGCAATAAGACTAGTAAAAGGCCAACATTAAGACGATAAAAAATTGCTGAACTGAGGATTAACAGAGTAGATAAATGAACTGTACGGTGAAAACAACAAAACACTGTTTTATTGTGTGTTTTTTTACTTTTTAAAAAATTTAGTTTATTCATTTTGTTTATGTTCCACATGAGTAAAATCATATATAGATCTTTTCTGTCTTATTTCATTGAGGTTAATATTCTTTAAGTCCATCCAGGTTTTGTTGCAAATTGCAGGATTTCATTTTTTCATCTATGAATGAATAAGGTTCCATTGTGTATAATAACACATCATTTTCTTTCTTTTTTTTCCATCATTTTATGTTGTATTGTTATTTATGTTTTTTTACATTGTGTATTCCCCTTGCGTAACCCACCACCAATTCACCCGTGACCCATCACCATCGTCCCTTGTGCTCTTTTATTCCCCATTTTGAGCCCTTATCCTCCCCTCCCCCTCACTGAGTGTCTTTCTCTTGTTTGGTTCCCCTACTCCTGTTATAAGTGAAACCATTTGATATTTTTCTCTTTCTTTCTGGCTTATTTTGCTGAGCATGATCCCTCTAGTTCCATCCAGGATGCTGCAAATTGCATGTGTTAAGTGGCGCAACAGGTTAAGTGCAGCGCTGTGGAGCTGTCTGCAGATGCAGTGCAAGTTCAATGCCTGGCTGGGGAGATTCCCACATGGCAGAGCAGACCTCTCCTGCCTCACTCGCTGCTCCCCTCAGCAGTGTCTTTTGGTCAATCTGCCTGTTCTGCTCCCCACTCTGTCTCTGATGAACCCTCTCACTGCCCCACATATCTGGCCTGCACCCCAGCTTATGGATAAATAAATAATCTTTAAAAAAAATTAAAAAGCTATAAAACATTAAAAAAAAAAGAAGACACAGGAGAAATGGAAAGATAGTCCCTGCTTGTGAAGAATTAACATTGGTAAAATGGCCAAAGCAATATACAGATTCCATGCAATCTTTATAACAGTTCCAATGGCATTCTTCAAAGAAACAGAACAAACATTACTGAGATGTATATGAAACCACAAGAGATTCCAAACAGCCAAAGGAATCCTGACCAAAAAAAGAGAGAAGAAAATGGATCTTTCACACTCCCAGACTTCAAACTATATAACAAAACTGCATTAATCAAGATGGCATGGTATTAAAATAAAAGTAGACACACAGACCAATGGAATGGAGACCAGAAATAAACCTAAAAACATATGTACAATTAATTTACAACAAAGGAGTTAAGAGTATATAATGTAGAAAGGAAAGTCTCTTTCCTTTGGTGTTGGAAAAACTGGATAGCCATATGCAAAACAGTGAAACTAAACCACTCTCACATATAAACAAGAACTTACTCAAAATGGATCAACAACTTGGATTTAAGCCCTGACACCTTAAAATGCATAGTTGAAATAGAGTCAAAAACAGTCTGTGACATTGGTTGCATAGATGTCTTTGGGGACTCACCTCCAACAGCTAGGGAAACAAAAGTAAAAATGAGTGGAATAGTAATACATCTGCACATTGAAAAAAAACTATCATTAAGATAAAAAGAGACCAATAAGAGGTTAACATCTAAAATCTACAAAGAACTTTACAACTCAACAAAAAATATAACAACTAGCCCAATCAAAAAATGGACAGAAGCACTAAATAGACACTTATCCAAAGAAAAAACATGTCGATGGCCAATGAGCACATGAAAAAATGCTCATCATCACTGATTTTGAGGAAAATGCAATCCAAAACTGCAATGAGATGCCACCTCAGTCCTCAGTGAGAATGGCCCATATCAAAAAAGACCACAAACAAGTGTTGGCAAGGATGTGGGAAAAAAGGAACCGGGTACGCTGTTGTTAGGTAAGTAAACTGATCCATCCTCTATGGAAAACGCTATAGAGGTTTGGCAAATAGTAAAACTTGAACTATAATATGATACAGCCATTCCAACCCTAAATATCGACCCAAAGAATGCAAAAACAATAATTCAAAGGGATATATGAATTCCTACGTTTATTGCAGCAATATCTACAATAGTCATGTTATGGAAGCAATCTTTGTACCTTATAATAGATGAGTTAATTATGAAGATGTGGTGTGTATACAGAGTGGAACACTACTCATTGATTTAAAAAAGGGGGGGGGCCTCCCCAGTGGCGCAGCGGTTAAGCGCTGCGCTGTGGAGCTGAAGGCAGCAGCGACACGAGTTCAACGCCCGGCCAGGGAGAATCCCACATGGCATGGGAGACCTCTCCTGCCTCACCCGCTGCTCCCCTCAGCAGTGTATTTCTGATCTGCCCGTTCTGCTACTCGCTCTGTCTCTGGTGGACCCTCTCACCGCCCCACGCCTCTGGCCTGTACCCCAGCTTGTATGTATAAATAAAA